>CATIWF010127076.1:0-70996 GCA_949630135.1 Balakata baccata
AATTAATGTTTATTGATTTCATTATAATTATATAATATTTAATTTAATATTATATAATTGATTTAATACTAATTATATCAATTAATATTTATTTATTTCATTATAATTATATACTTCAATATTATTAGTTTAATGTTTAAAATTTCATTTCTTTTAAGTTAAATTTTGTAATTTTATAATTAATTTAATATAATTAAAATTTAATATAATTGAACTTTATAATAGTTTAATATTTGTTACTTTCATTATAATTATATAAAATAATATTATGTTGTTATTTTATTATACTATTATATTATTATTTTTAAATTTCATCTCTTTTAAGTTAAATTTTATAATTTTATAATTAATTTCATTAAATTAAAGTTTAATTTAATTGAATTTTGTAATAATTTAATATTTGTTAAGATTTTATTTAATTTTCTAAGCATCAATAAAATAACATAAACACAATATATATAACAAAACATACTCATATTTAAACATAAACACAATACTCATATCAAAATATAAAAATCTATATTTTCCATAATATGTCCATGGCAATATAATACGCATCTATAAACATTAACAAAAATATTCATCTCCAAAATAACATACACACATAACTAAATTAATACAATACTCATCTCTAACATTCAATTAAATTAACAAGAGAGAAAAAAAAATATACCTCAAACTGACAAGAACCGAAATAGAGAAATGGAGAACAAAAAAATGTATTGTGTTGAACAAAAAAAATGATAAATGCGTTGTCAATAGAAATAAAAAATCGAAATGGAGAAGAGAAAAAAAATGTCATAAAGACAAAAAAAATTGAAACTTAACTTAGAGCTTGAGAGACCGAAAATGGAGAAGAAATACAAGAGAGGTTGGCATCGAAAATGGAGAAAATGCAGAGGAGATCATCGGCATGTGCTGGTGAAATGAGGAAGAAATTGTTGGAGAGGGTTTTATAAGGACCTGAAGCATCTCTTTTTACCCAAAACAGATGTATCTGGATTAAGAAAAACGACGTTGTTCCACCTCACAGACCGGACACGTCTGTTTTTGTTAAAACAGATACATCCTAACTTGGCCTAACGAGTCTGTTTTGATAAAAACAAACAGTTTCAACGAGACAGACGTGTCCGGCCTGTTGGGCTGGTTGCATTTGCTCTCAATATGATAGACACATCAGGCCTGGGTCTATTCATTTTCTCCTATGCGGCGTCGTTTTTTTATTTGATAAATCTGTTTTCTCACATTTGATGTAACTTTAATTTTATATTTCAATTATAAAATATATATTAGTATATTATAATATACTTTTATCTTTTTTTTTACTCTAAATAATATGATTTGTAAGAGATTTAAATTAGTTTTTATATAACAATTAGAACATTTAAAATTTCAATATAATATTTAAAATATAAATTATTAAATTAATATTAGTTAAATTTATAAATTATACATTAAAGTCGGATATGTCTGTTTTTCTCAATGACAGACTTATCAAACTTATCTAATGTGTCTGTTTTCTATAAAACAGTCACATCTAATTCGATTTTATTTATAAAAATACCACTACATAACTTTATATGTCTATTTTGTTTAGAATAAATATATCTGACATTCGCCTAAGGCATATTTTATAATAGTGTATGTGGAAGTAAGAAACCATGGCATATTGTTTGGAATAGATTCCCGGTTGAAAGAAAAAAGATGTTGATGGCCCTTTATTCATAGAGGAAAATGGCTTTTTTGATAAATTTTCCCTTCACCTGTGTGATTGAATTGGAAGTTTTCCTTACGTGCAACCTGCGAACTCCTCTGATGGTTTTCTTGCTGAACTTGGTTTAATTATTTCATATTGCATGGCTTTAATTAGGCACATCTTGTCAAGTAAGTGAGGAGGCATGCAAAATTGATGGCTCATATCTTTGTTGGAGCCTCTAAATCTTTTCCTAGTTTTATTTCATGGGATTCTTATGCCCTTTGGGATAATCGGACTAAAATTTTGCAAAATTTTAGTTCGGTTATTAGATCAGTACTATTAAAATAAAATTTATTATTGAGAGTGCAATAGCCCAGTGGCATAAGGAGGAGATCAGCTCTAACAAAAAAAAATAATAATAAAGCTTATTAGTTGTCATATAAAGGAGACAATTTCCATACAGTTCTTGATTATTTAATTTTATATTCTCATTATCCTTTAGAATCCATAATTAACTCCATTTTAAGCACAATAATTAATATCCTTGAATTCAAGTGAAATAGCTATTCAGATATGGAAACCATTACTTGTTTTAATTAAAGAAATATTAAAAAATAACAAAAAGCAAAAAGCAAAATTATTTTATCCATATACTTGAAATTTCTTATTATTTAAAAAAATTACTATTTATATTCAGTTTCTAAATTTAAAAATTATACGATTTATTCTTCATGTTTTATCACCGTTAAACTATGTAATCGTTTTATTAAATTTTAAAGTATTTACTATTAATCAAAAAAAATATTATCTTTTGACTCAGTAAGATGCTAGTAAGATATTTTAAATTTTATTAAAAATACTAGTAAAATAAATCGAATTTATAAAAAATATTAGTATAATAAATCAAATTTTAAAAAATAAATAGTAATTTTATCTTTTCTCATTTCATATAATCTTGTAAAATTATATAATTTTTAAATGTGAAAAAATAGAATAACAATGATAACGATAGTCTTTATCTTAAAGGTCCACATATATCCAAAAGCTACTCTAATTCTTTCTTCTCCTAGCCAATGAAATATTCCCATATGGCATAAAGAGAAAATTTTGTCGGCATGCAAAATTCTTCGTTCCATCCACAAAGTTGGTGCTTTTTCTTCAATGAAATTCAAGTGGCTGTAAGCAAGACACGTCATTAAAAAGTTCCACTAATATGTAATAAAGACATTATTTTTAACATTGATTTCTTTCCCATAATGACACGTGGAAGTCATTATCCACCGTGCCCATACTTTGCATAGTTCTTCTTCCAACTGGGATGGAAGTGGGTGGGCATCAGCTTGTTGTGACTTGTGGTGCATGTTAATCCTCATATTGTGCATATATTTGTGGTATCCCATCAACCCAAATCATTCATTTCTCGCAAGTGGAAGAAGAAAAGACTGAAGAAAATTGAAATGGAAACTTGCTTTCTTTCTTCAAATTCCTTTGCAAAATCCATAGAATTTTCCCCCTCCATTAAAGCTGGAGTGTTATCCTTTCCTAAGAGAAGGCATGCTCAGTTTCACTGCAAAAGAATTGCTCTTTCATCCTCCATAACATGTAGGTTTTTCTTTCTCTGTTTATTTTAGAATTTACGTTAAAAATTCCACCTAAAAAATGTTAATGTGCAAAGATAATTGAAAAGATAGTTGCAACTCATTTTGCGGGTTAATTTTATTTTATGTATAATCACTAAATTATACTATTATTGCAGTAAAATTATAAAATTTTTTTATTTTAAAAAAAATTACCGAACTGTATTTTTATTTTATTAAAGTCATTTCTAACCAATTTTTTTTTTATATGGATAATTAAAAAATTGGTATAACGGTTAATGTATAATAAAAAATCTGACAGACATGGTAGATAAAGTGATTTGATAACTGGTATCACCAAAAAAAAAAATAGTAAGAAATCATTTTAATGATAACTCAATAAAAAAAATTATAATTTTATTAGAATAAAAACAAAATTTAGTGGTTATACGCTGAAATTAACTATTTTCATTACAGACATAATGAACTTTGACTTAATTTTATTTGTTAAAAATAGGCTGTCATTTGTCGTCATCCTCGTCATCGGGCAGTGATGAAAGTCTGCCTTACCTTCAAACTGATTGGCGATCATTTAGAGCAAGACTAGTAGCTACTGAACAAGTATTCAGATTTAACGAGCTTTCATCAGCCGTAAATCCTGACACTGCAGTGGAATTGGATCGTTCTTTACAAGTAGCGGTCGGCGATAAATGGGCTCATACCATCCATGAACCTGAAAAAGGTTGTCTACTAATTGCTACAGAAAAGCTAGATGGAGTCCACATTTTCGAAAGAACTGTGATCCTTCTATTGTCAGTTGGGCCAGTAGGGCCATATGGCATCATACTCAATCGCCCATCTCTCATGTCAATCAAAGAGATGAGATCAACAATGGGGGATGACTCAGGGATGTTTTCTGATAAGCCATTGTTCTTTGGTGGGCCATTGGATGAAGGGTTATTTTTGGTGGGCCCTAAAAGAGGATATGATAGTGATATGGTGGGCAGGAGTGGGGTTTTTGAAGAAGTAATGAAGGGATTGTACTATGGGACTAAAGAAAGTGCTGGTTGTGCTGCTGAAATGGTGAGGAGAAATGTGGTTGGGACTGGAGATTTTAGGTTTTTCGATGGGTATTGTGGATGGGAGAGAGAGCAATTGAGAGGTGAAATTCTTGCTGGTTATTGGACAGTAGCTGCATCAAGCCCAAGTGTAACTGGGCTCAATAATGTGGGCAGTTGTGGGCTATGGGAGGAGGTTCTTGGGCTTATGGGCCCAAAAAAGGTATGGTGAAATTAGAGTTTGATTATTAACAAATCAAGCGGTGAAGGTGTCACAAGGACAACCGACGCATATAACTCTTTTATGTACTAGTGTTAAAGATGGGTTAATATTTTTTATCAATTACTATGAGGTTATCAAGATTTGATCCTTGACATGCCCAATATAAATGGTAAAGGGGTGGGTCATTTGTAACATTATTATTATTAAATGTATTAAGAATTTTAGCATGTAAACTAGTAAGTTATCATTACGTTGTGTCAGAATAACTAAATTTTAAAATAATACATAAAAATAATTAAAATATATAAATAAGAATAATTTATACTAAATAAAGTATACAAAGTATAATTTTATAAAAAAAATTCACATAATGTTATAACAAATTTTTCATGAAATACAAACATTATTAAAATCTATACTATATAATAAAGAGCAATACAAATATTACTAAAATCTATACTATATAATAAAAGGCCTGTAAGGGATTAAGTAGATCCCAAAAGTAAAAGCCATTGAGTTGAATTACTGGGCTGGGTATATCAGCCAATATCGGCCCAATAAGCAGCCCATAATGAGCTGAAAATGCCTAACTTGTCAGTTGGATGGAGCATGCAACTGCAAGCCTGCAACATGTTGCCCAACTTACAAATCCTAATTTACTAAAACATGACAGATCAATATCATTATCGTCAGCAGTTCAATTTTTGTTGTTAAACCTGGTAGAGAGAGACGGCAGGAGTAGATGAAGATTGGAGGAAAAGAGCGGATACTCACAAGATGACTCTAGAAGAAGTGAAAGCAGCAGGAGTAGAGGGATTTAAGAGACCGCCAGGTCGTAACCCAAGAGAGGAGCTGCACCAAAGGCGCTAACTTCCCTATAGCACCACCACACCATAGCAGTTGTTGGCTTCCTCATCACTGCCGCCGTTGGATACACGATCTTGTATGCCAAGAAAAAGCCCGAAAGCCACTGCCCGTGATGCTGCCAAGGTGGCTGTTAATACTGCTGACCCTAAGGATACTCATCCTAGGAAGTATCTAGATGGCTGTAATTGTTCTTTCTTTCATTCATTCTTTATTTATTTTTCTTCTTAGAAATGGATAGTCAGCAAGAATACTTCCCTGTAAGTTGCTGGCCTAGTGTCAGTCTTCCTTTTTAATAGAATCAAATGAACGCAGCAAGCAATATCTTAAATTTTCACTGAATCAACACGAGAAAAAATGCTTGATGGTTTAGTAGAACGGCGTCGTTTTCAAATCGAGATTTTGGTAAAAAAAAGTGCCAAAATGGCGCCGTTTTTACGAAAATTATAGGGGAAAAAAATTAAAACAGCGTGTTTTGCTTATTATTCAAAACGACGCTGTTTTGAATAGAAGGCCAGCGAAAAAAAAAAAACCAATATAGCTTTTGCAAGGGTAAATTCAGGAAGATATTGTGGTTACTATAAAGTGTCTCCAACATCCCCCTCACTATATAGAAAGATTTGAGCAAAAAATGGCAAGTAGATCTCTATTGTAATTTTCCTTTTTTTTTTTTTATCTTTTTTTTTTCCTGATTAAAGGTACTATTCCATTGTTAGGACTTGTGATACATAAACTTTGCTTGTTAAAAGAGCGAGCTAATTGTACAAACGATAATAAATTTTGTCACTTATTTTAATTATGGAAAAGTGAAAATTTTTTTAATTATACTAGCAAAAATTATATATTTTCAATTATATTTTTTTTCATTTTTATTTTTACCAGTTTTTTTTTTTAAATATTAGATTTTACTAGTATATTTAATGTATTTTTCATTTAGTTAAGAAAATAAATAATCATTTTTTATATTTTAAATATAGATTAATAATTTTATTAACTTGCATGACTACTATTAATTTTTATATATGCATTTATTTATTTTTAATCATTATTTAATTAACTTAATTAGTAAAAAAATATATAAAATTGAATTTAATTAACTTAATTACTAAAATAAACATTGGATAAACCTTAATTACAAAAAAAATATGTAACTTGTATTTAATTAATTTAATTAAAATTATTTACTTTGGTAAACCTTAAGTAAATTTTTAATAATTTTTAGTTGAGAAATTGACTTGATGTTAGATAAATATTAAGTAAATATTTGATAAATTTTAGGTAAATCTTATATAACTTCAACTTTAATAAATTTTCTTATAAACGTTTGGTAAATCTGAGGTATAACTTGAATAAATTTTAAATAAATCTTTAATAAACCTTTTGTAACTTCAAATTTCGTTAATTTTATGGTAAATTTCGGATAAATATTGGATAAATTTTGGGTAAATTTTATGTAACTTCAACTTTTATTAATTTTGTGGTAAATCTTAAATAAATATCGGATAAACATTGGGATAAGTTTTGGATAAACTTTAATTTTTATTAATTTTTTGATAAATGTTGGATAAATTTTGAGTAAATATTGGATAATTCTTGGATAAACCTTAGTAAATCTTATGTAATTTTAACTTTCATTAATTTTTTTATAAATATTGGGTATAATTTGAGTAAACCTTAGGTAAATTTTTGATAAATCTTGTATAATTTCAACTTTTATTAATTTTTTTTTGTAAATATTTGATATAACTTAAGTAAATTTTGACAAATATTTTGTAAATTCAATTTTCATTAATTTTGTAGTAAATCTTTAGTAAACTTTATGTAAACTTTAGACCAATTTTGGATAATTTTTTTTTGTAAATTTTGGTAAATATTGAGTAATTTCAACTTTTATTAATTTTTTAGTAAATATTAAATAAATTCTAGGTATAACTTGAATAAATTTTAAGTAAATATTTATAACTTTAATTTTTATTAATTTTATGGTAAACCTTGGATAAGTTTGAGATAAACCTTGATTTCAAATATTTTTGAAAAAAACTGTGTAGGTGATATTTAAAAAAAAAAAATTTTCAGGGGTGACATTTTTGTAAATATTTACCAACTTTTTTTTATTTTTGTAAAATTATCTTTAATTATTCCAATTTGATATTAAAATTTTCATAAATATTACAATTTGTACGTAAGTCAAAATTCTAATAAAAAAAGTTGATATGACATGTTGATCGGTTGATGTGACATACCAACAGACTGATACATCATTTTAATTGACTGAAATTTTGACTAAAGTACTAAATTGTAATATTATTTTAAAATTTTGATACTGAACTATAACAATTAAAAAATTTAGTACCAAATTATAATAAAATGATAAAATTTGATATTATTTATGCATTTGTCCCTCAAAAGAGCATCAGACTTCTTAGGGTTCAGCTTAATTGAACTTTTATATATATATATATATATATATATATATATATATTACATTGAAATAAATATGCCAAATAGAATATATATTTAAAATTAGATATAAATATGCAATTTTCTAAAAAAAAATAATTTTGATAAAGTAAATTAAAAATAAGCATTATAAAAATTTAAATAAAAGATAAATGTTTAAAACTTTTCAAAATTAGTAAAACATATAAAAAAAATGAAAAATTATGTAATTTCCTCTGTAATAGTTCCAAGCAATAATAACCTATAAACTCATATAAATAGGGTATCAAGTATTGAGAATAAAAATGATGAACAAAGGACCCCATTCCTTTTTATCAAAATCTTGAGCTCAAGATTTTGATTCCCAAGCTCTCTATATGCATATGAGATGAGATTGAAATTGAATTATTTTTATATTTGGTAATTATGCTATCTATTCACCTTTTTTAAAAAATTTTTAGTATAAGAATTCAACTTAATATTTAAATTTGGGATCTCACAATTCTAATTATTAATCAAATACTACTAAATTAAAATTTAATGATCACTTTTTCTGGCTTTTTTAATTGCTGTTTATTCTCTTTTTTGGGGAATTTTTATCATTTTATTTAGATTGCCAGAAACTGCAAAATTATCTTTGCTTATTTTTGTAAAAACTTTCAAGTTATGGAGGGATTTCGCATGGTTTGTCTACTAAATGCAACTTGAAAAAAAAAAAAAAAACAGTTTACCTGTAAAATTATCTTTGCTTATCTTTTGTAATATTTATTTACCAGTTTTTTTAAAGAGTTTTTTAAATTTAAAAAATTAAAAAAAAATCCAAATGCTTTTTTTTTTTTCTAACGTAATATCAAATAAAGCTAAAGTGGCTAAATAAATAAAAGAAAAAATTATAAAAAAATTCTAAATTTTGTGAAATTTCACAATTATATCTAATTTTTTAAACATTTTATTTAAATTATATAAATTTTTATTTTTGAAAAAATTAGTTTCAATAGCACGAAATCAATTTCTAAAATCTAAATAGTATTTACATGAATTGATCAAATAAAATAATGAATGCGAAAGTAGATTAAATATACCGAAAGAATAAAATAATTGGATTAAATAAATAATATTTTAATATAATTATTTAATTATAATTTGATATATTTAATTCAGTCAATATATTTAATTCACGTCAGTACCAGTTTTTTTATTCAGTCAATCCGCTTAAACGTTAGTTAAGTTATGATATTGGTTTCATACTATCGAAACTAGATTTGGTTTAAAAATGAAAATTCATATAATTTAAATCAAATTATAATTTTTTTTTATATTTGGATGTAATATCTTACAACGTGCATGATTTTTTTTTTTTTAAAGTAATTTTCTCTAAATAAAATAAGTATAGGTGAAGGGTCCAAGTATGAGTTATTTGAATATAAAATAAATAATTCCAATTAAGCATTTCCATAATTGACTTTTTCAAAGGCAATATGAAGGTCCCATGTTGAAGAATTGATTAGAGGGGAATTACTACCTTACCTTACTCTGTTCCCTTCAAACAAAAAATGCCAATTATTCTATAGTTGGTTGAAAATTCTTAACAACAAATCCTTTCTATAAATTGGCCCTATCTTGCAACTACTTACAATAATATATTAAAACTCAATTATAACATTCTTTATAATTAAAAAAAATATATTTGCTAGTTGCTACAACAAAGGAAGGATAAAGGAATAAACAACCGATCAGACCAAGACCAAATTGATAAAAACCGCGTTTGATATTATTGTTGACTATTCTAAAAATAGATTTTGAATTTTTTTTATTTAATTGAGTAATTTTTTTTAATTTTTTGTAAACTGACTTTTTTGTATATATGCTTTTAGAAAAAAATATTTATTTATCTGATTTTATCCAAAAACAGCTTTTAAAATTCAAAAAATTAAAAATACCAAAATTTTTTATAAAATCAATTTTCTGAAACTCAATGCCAAACGCCCCAAAAGCAATATGAGGAATGTTATTGATATTTTCTATAGAGCTGGCAACTTGAGATACGATACGATTAAACAATATAAAACCACACGGACGTAGATAAATATGAGTTTGAGATTGACGAATATGAATTATAATCATGTCAATACAATTAAGATACAAAAAAATTTGTGTCATAAATAAATTTTACTTGCTTAATTTGTTAAGATACGATTACATACGATTATAATATTTTAAATATTTATATATAATAAATTTATAATAAATTATGTTAAAATTAATTGTATTAGTATATTTTATATATAAATAAGTATTGTATAGCATTATTTATATTATTATATTAATATTTATGTATAATTGTGTCTCATGTCGTGTATGTATATACATATAGACACGTTTAGTTGATCGCGTCAAATAGTTTTATATAATATAACGGATACATGAAACACAATACTATTAGACACGATACTAAATAAGACATGACACGATTAGATACGATACAAAATAAAACACGATACGATTAGACACGACAAAATACGAATTTCCAGCTTTAATTTTCCACATTTTAATATTATCCATCACTCATATTTTAATTGATTGATGAAAAGAGAAAAATTTTCAAAATAATTTTTTTATTTTCTTATTTTTTTCTCCTCGTTTTTCAATAAAAAATAAATATTAAAAAGTAAAAAAAGATAAAATATTGACTTAATTTTATTTATTGTCACTTAACTTCGGTATTATTATAGTAAAGTTACACAAGCCACCTAATTATGATTAAGTTTTAGTAAAATTATTTTCAGCAATTTTTTAACAATCAGCAAACAGAAAAATTGTGCTAGCATTCCAGTTAATACGTATGACACGCAACTTCATTGTACAAATCAAATAAAACACTATGTATCCGTACAATTTAATATCAACGTCAGTACTATAAGTTAAAAATAATGCTAATTGGAATTTCAAAGCTTATTCAATGACGTTTTATTTAACATATACAGTAAAATTCTATGTTACAACTTGATATTCACGTCAGCACTATAAGTTAAAAATAATGTTAATTGGAATTTCAAAGTTTATTCAATGACGTTTTATTTAATATGTACAGTGAAATTTTATGTGCCAACTAGAATACTAGCACAATTTTTCTATTTATTGACTGCTGAAAAATCGTCAAAAATTACTTTATTGAAAGTAAACTATAATTAGTTGTCTTTCATTGGAAAAAAATTATATAATTTTACTGAAATAATACTAAAATTAAATAATTATATATAAAATTCCGATAATATCCTCAGCATTCTTCAAAATCCATCACTTCCATTCTTGTGCAATAAAATTACAATAAAACCTCAAAGCATCATCTCAAATTTATCAAAGACAAAATCTTTACACCGCTCACCTATGATGTAAGTGTGTGAACATGCACAGATGTGAATTTTGGTGGATAGTGAGTCTCAATCGCTCTGAATGAGAGTGGGCGAGACATTTTCAGAAAGATCCCCCATTGGTGATGGATCGAAGGGTCAGTTACTTTTGGGAACTGTTGAGTTGTTGTTAGAGTAAACCAAGGTGTCTGCATTTTTCTATTAGTACTTACAATATTTGCGTGCACCCAAAAAGCATGGAAGGTAAGAGAGATTCTGAAAGCAATTGTCAGATATCTTTCACATCCTCAAACCCCACAAAATAAATAAAATTAAGAAGGGTTGGAATTTATCATTTTATTAAAAAAAAAAATTAGAAAAAAGGAAAAAAAGAAAAGGAAAGTGAAACAGAAAAGAAATCAAATCATTGAATCAAAGCTATAGGTGTGAAATAAAGCAAGCATATTAGAATAATGGGAGACCACAAATTGACAAATTTGAAGTCGTTGTTTCTTTGAGAAGGGACTTTGTGTTAGAGAAAGATCTTTCTTATCTGGGATTGTGGCCTGTGGGGGATCTCTCTCTCTCTCTGTAATTCATATATCAGATAGATAGACACTGGCCCAGCAGATCTGAGTTTTTCCTTATTTTCTTTGTCTACTGATGATTCAATATTCTAAACTATCACTGCAGAGTCTTACCCACCATGGGTTTTTGGTTGTTGGGTTCCTTCTGAATTTGCTTTTTGTTTCTTGCCCTGGGAAATTTTCATGGAGCTACCCGAGTGCGTAGGAGATTTATGGAGGGGTTTTTATATGGGTTGGTGGAGGATGCCTTAAGGTAAGTTTTATTCATGGTTGATTGAAGTTAGAATTCATAATAACTGGGTCCTGATTTATCCAAAGTGTTGCTTTTTCGTTCTTTTTCTGCTCAATTATGCTTTTTGATTCAATGTTAGTGTGTGATTTGACTTGGGTAATTAGTTTGATGCATCTTTTCCTCTGGGCAAAGCAAACATTGTTGGAGCATTATTTTTGTTTTCTCTGATTGGTTTCTGTGAACTAGGGGTTTGATGCAATTGCCTTTTCCTTTTGTTTTATTTTGATATCTTTTGAGTCCTCTATGTGATTCTTACGGTAAATTTGTTTATCATAGACTGAGTTTAATTATGATTGGGAAAATGCTTGGTTTAAGGTTCTTGATTACACTTGTCCTTCTAGACTGTGTAGATTTCATTTTGCAACTTTCTGACGAGCTGCCGAGGACACTTAAGGTCCTGCATTTCAATGCAATTCAATCGATTAGCTAAAAAAGAGGCATGATTAAATTATCTTCAAAAAAGGCATTCTACTAGTATAGATAACAGCTTTAAATATTTTAGCTATCAAATTGGGTGAGGGTTCCAGTGAAAATTCAGTTGTTTATGTTAGCATTAATGATGATTGGCAAAACTAGAGGCTGAAGTAGTCGTCTTAGCATCTTATGAAGGCCTGTCCTTGATTTGCAATTTGTTGAACTCATCTTGCTTCATATGCTTATTATTCTCTTGCATTCTTTAGGATTGAAATGTAATATAGAGAATTTCTTGAGTTATTTGCAGGAATGGGTACTAAAGTGCAGCATAAAATGTATCTATCGGGATATTATCCTATGAGGGACTTAAACGACAGTACTGGCGATGGTAGCTGGCTTTCTCATCATGAAAACAAAACCTTTGGGCAGTACTATGGTTTATTTTCTGCACGGCCGGCGATAGATGGATATTTAGGATATGACAGAGAACAGCTGAGGCAGACAATATTGAAGCATGAAATGGTGTTCAGGCAACAGGTATTGTGGTTTACTTGAACATTAATATTGATTCAGAAACTGGATTATAATACTTTTTCGACCAAGATAGTACTGTGATTTAAAGTCCTTTTTAGCATCACAGCTTTGGAACTTAGCATAATTTAGCATACTGATATATATTCATTTCTATGTAACTTGGTCATGCAGCTCCATGAACTGCATCGTCTTTACAAAATACAAGCAGACATGATGAGTGAAGTGAGAAGCAAGGAACCACATAAATACCTTAAAACCAATGGGACATTGCAATCAAGTTTTTTTGCCTTTCCATTTGTAGAAGACAAAAACAGGTGGTCAGATTCTAGTTTACCTTTGGTGGATCTTAGTAGTCATATACCATCTGCATCTGGTGCTGATAGCATCCAATCACACTATACTTCCATGAATTTGAAGATTATGGAATCTGGATGTGGTTCTATCCACAGCAGATCAAGGTCTAAGGAGCATGAATCTCTTGAATCCAAATGTAGGAAGCTTCAGAGAAGATTATTTGATCTTGAACTTCCGGCTGATGATTGCATAAATGATGAAGAGGAAGTCCAAGGGGCATCTGGAGGCTCAGGGGTGGGAAGTTGTCCTCCTAATAGGAATTCTGAGAAAAATGGCAATTTGCCCCCTCAAAGTGGTGCATATTCAATTTGCAATGGAGATGCTTTGAGTTCCAGTATGAATTTAAAGAGTAACCTGGGATTTACTGATCTGAATGAACCTGTCCAGGTTGAGGAAGCATCTGGTACAGCTTCAGTTGATATTCTAGGTAACATTACCTGTTCTACAGAGCATATACAAAGGAGAGATCTTTCTGCAAATTCATGTTCAGGCTCTTTGGCTAAAGAAACTTCCCAAAGCTCTGCTAAAGAAAAGGGTGGGGTTATCCCATGTAATCTGCATTTAGAAAATGGAGAGAGACAAAAAGGATTAACTCATACTTTTAACCCAGGTGAGGATATATCTAGCAATATTCACTGGAATATCCTTCTATTTTCTCTCTACATCTGTTAATGGGTTTCATTTTCTCTTTACTGGTGTGTCTATCATTTGTCTTGTTCATAAATTGGACAAATTTATTTTCCATTTTTTATAAATCTAAACCACAACTCAATGTTGGGGGAAGAGTATAAATTGGTAACGAGAAATGAAGAATATAACCTGACAGCGGTGCAAGCATCTGAAAAAAGGGTGGCAAAGAAATAATTATGTGGCCCTAATATTTTTTTTTTTCCTGGAAATGTTATGAGCATCAGATTTGCTGTAAGGTGATACTGATCATTCACTGTATAGAAGATGTGAATTATTGAAAGAACTCTGTTTCCATGTGTTATTTAAGATTTCCATTTCTTTCCATAATTAAGAGTGCTGACTGCGTATTGATATATATTTGTAAGCTAATTATGTGGTAGCGAAAGAATGTGTGAAATTCCTCCGTTATTTGTTGTTCTCTGGAGCCCCCGATTAGCTTTCTTTTTCCTTCTTGCAATGTAGATACTGATTTAGTTCCCTTGTCAGGCCAAACCACAAAAAACAGAAGTTCTCAGAATGGAGGTTTGCACTGTGAATATTTGCCTGCAATATGTGAATCATCGCATGTTGGATGCCAGAAAGCCCAGGAATCTGATCAGCACAGAAAAGAGCAATTGACAAGGAAGACAATTTTTGGTGTAGAAATCTGTGAAATGAATCATGATGCGTATGGTATAACTTCAGACACAAGTAGGCTGCAGTTGCTCATTCCTCAGTCTAGTGTTGCCAATTCTGAGTTGTCTTCCATTTCATCATGGAAAACACATCCGACTAGCTGGAGGCAGAATCTTACATCTGTTCAGGGAAATTTTAGTGTCAATACTTGCCCTGAATCAGATAATAAATCAGGAACATCGAATCATGGCCATGAACTTGCATGGGATAGGTCAATTGTTAATAATCATGTTAGATCCATTTCAAGTCTGGAAGCTGAACAGTCCCATCAAAATAACTTATGTGTTGTTTCTCAGTTGGAGTCGAAGGAATCACATGTTTTCCAGGGATCATTAGTAAGCTTCAGTGGCCCAAATGGAATCAGTGACCGTAATTCTGCTTCAGAACAAGTTACTCAACATAGTCCTGCAATTAATTTTAGGAGTTCTGACTGGTTTGGGAACCCAAAAACTGTAGACAAAGCAAATGCTGTTCTTCCAAAAAGCAGCCAGAATGGAGCAATTTTTGATTCAAAACAAATTTTAGTTGATGGTTCAAGGCAGGAAGAAAATCTAAAAGGAGGGTTGCCTTGGTTTAGAGATATTTCACTTTGCAATGGAAAATATTCCAACGAAATGAATGGTTTTCATAAGGTAAATTTGGATTTCTTGCAAAACCATTCTCTGCAAAATGCAATCAAAGCTGAAATAACAAAGAGCGCTTCTCAAATCGTGATTCAGGATTCTTCATCGATGAAAAATTCCCATGTCCATGATGTTGAGGACAGGAGAATGGAAGGAGGTGATTGTCCAAGCAACGTGAAGATTCTTGGGTTTGCTATTTCTGAAAAGCAAATGCCTAAGGAGTTGTCTTCTGCAAGCTCTGCATCAAAGCCTAGTGTCGTAGGAGTTAATGGTGTGAACTCTGTTAAAGCTAGGTTACTTCTTGCTGATCTCAACCAAGATCCTATACTACCTGAATATGTTGAGGTACAACACTTGAAGAGTCAGATTGCTGAAGAGGGATTTGCTGAGCTAAGAGATTACATTGATTTGAATGTGACCATGACTGAAGAAGAGGCTCAATCAAACCACTTTTCTTCAACACCTAAGGTAAAGATTGCACTTGATATAGATTTGGAGGCACCTGTAGTTCTTGACACGGATACGGATATTACTTCTGGAGGTAAATTTGTAGAAAGCAAACTTAAAGAACCCATCGACTTGTCAAGAGATGAGCTGGGAGAAGGATTTATGAGGGTTGCTGCTGAGGCCCTAATTGCTATCTCATCATCTGTTATGCCCAAGAGTCAAAATGATGTCACTGATCCCCATTTGGAAGCTTCACTGAGTGATTCCCTTAAATGGTTCGCAGAGATTATCACTTCTTACGAGGTTGAGATTGAGAATGATGTTCAATCAATTTCATTTGGTAAAGATAGTACTGAATATGAAGATTCCACACCACATGGGATTGATTATTTTGAGTATATGACCCTGAATTTGACTGAAACCAAGTTAGAAGAGTATCATTATGAGCCTCATATTACAGAGGTTGCAAAGGAAGAAGTCACATTGCCAAGACAGCCTCGGAGAGGTCAGGGCCGTCAGGCGAGGAGAGGAAGGCAACGGAAGGACTTCCAAAGAGATATACTTCCTGGTCTTGCCTCTCTGTCAAGGAATGATGTGACTGCGGATATTCAGACCATCGACGGGCTCATAAGAGCAACTGGTGGCATTTGGCTGTCAAGTTTGTCCCAGAGTAACACTCATAGGGGCAAAGGACGGGGCAGAAAGCGTTCATTGGCTTCTCCTACCTCTCTTGCCGTAGAAACAGTTGGCCTGCCCCAGCCCCAGCCCCAGCCCCAGCCCCAGCAACCTAAATGTGGAGAAGTGGGATTTGAGGAAACCAAACTAACTGGATGGGGAAAGAGGACTAGGCGACCGCCTAGACAGAGATGTCCGATAAATCATCCTCCTTTTCCTGTTGAATAAGTAGACAGCAATGATGCTTATCGATGATTTTCTGAGGGAACTGGAGGCTTCCTGATGGCTCAGCCTGTCAAAATTTTTCAGGCCAGTATGATTCACATTGTACATGCTCTCTCTTTTCTTTGGTGTCTCTTATTTTTCAGCATCCGGGGTGAGCTTTGTTTTTTTTTTTATCACCAAATAAGTGATACTGATCCTTATTTGACATTGAACTGATTTTTTTTCCCTTTTGTACTTCTAAATATATTTTATTCTAGCTTAGTGTGTAATATTATTGAGATACATGGTTTAGAAGTTTGGGATTCTTGGGATCTGTTTTAGCTGTGGAAAACAAAGCCAGTTTTCCAGAAAATTGTTCCAGAAAAATTAGAAAATGGAGTTAGGTGTTTAGTTGCAATATTTTCCAATTTAGAGAACTAGAAACCAGTTTTCAGAGTTTTTCAAATTATAACTATAGTTTAGAGCACACAAAGACATGTTCTCATTTTTCTTTGTTAAAGAAGTAGAAAACACGCGTTTCCAACAACCACATCAATTCACCATTTCCAAATTATAAAAATGCCTTCTTTTCTTAACCTAAGATAATTATATTAGATAAAAAAACAAAAAAAAAAAACTTAAGACCTCATATATATGCATTTTATGGACTGTACTGTGTAATATATATAAAATACAACAAAAACGATTAACTTACTTTATTATATTTTCATAGATATTGCATTTTAAACATGGGTCAAATATTTATTTGTTAAATAATTTTTTAATTATATGAGTATGATTTAAATTTTATCTCAAACTATGCTATATCTAAAATATTAGAAAATGAACAAATTACACCGATGAACTAAAAAAAATTGTAAGGGAGATAGAAAATGAAAACACTAATAAAAGGAGGTATGATTTCTAACTTCCAGTTTTTCATTTTGGAAAATAGAAAACAAGAAAATTAATGAAAAGAAAATAAAAATTGAAAATAGAAAACAAAAAATGTTTTTTCAAACTAAACAGCCTCGTAATTTTCCTAAACACAAGAGTAAATCTGTATGTTAATTATCCGGCTTGCAGAGAAATGACATGTTTTCTACTTTGCTTAATAGTCATGATTGTCATAGCCAGTTCAAAAGTTCAGCTTGTAGCTTGCAGTAAAACATGCTTATGACAGTGTTTGGGATTTTCGTTCAGGTTCTAAAGTTAGTTTTGAGTTTTTTTAATTTAATTGATTGATTTTTTTAATATTTTATATACTGTTTTTTTTAAATTTATTTTTGAAAAATATATTTATTTATTTGTTTCTATCAAAACTATTTTTTAAAATTCTAAAAAAATTAAAAATATAAAATTTTTTTCCGAAAACACGACATAAAAGAGAATGGCTTCATCGTGGTCAAATTTAAAGTTTTTTTTTTTAATTTTTATGGAGAGATTAAATTCAAATTTGAACGTTAAGATTAGAGATCAGAGAAAGATTGTAAAAATCGGTCCGGTTAATAAACTGGAAAAGCCAACAGATCACAAATTTAAGATCGAACTAGAATCGAATCGGTTTATGTAATATTTTCATAAAATATAATATGTATCATATATGATAAGACATAATATATTTCATATATACAAAAAATAAAATAAAAATTGTTGGAGATCATTCTTAGTTTACAAGACTAATATAACCTATATCATATTCTTCTTTTTTTAAAAAAAAAAAATCATATTCCATATATGTGTATAACTAAATATTTCATTAATTATCAAATATAAAAGTAGCCTATAACTTGAGAATATAATCAATAAAAAAAATATAAAATTGTAAAAAAAAAATAATATAAAAAAGAAGTATGAAAGGAAATATAAAAAAAGAGTCAATAATCCCACATAGAAAAAAAATAAGAAGAAAGATAGTATATCATTTTATAAATAAGAATGAATTAAGCCTTTAAAAATATGTTTACTCTGATCAATTTGACTAGTTTTGGTTAACCTATTTAATTTTGAAATTAATTTTTTAGTTGAACTAGTAAAATTGGCTAAATTGAACTAGATTTAATAATTAAATTTTGTTTGCATAAAATTAAAATGACCTGAACAAACTGGTTAATCTAGGCCAGTTTCCGATTTTCGGCTGGATCGTTGGTTTTGAGGTTGAGCAATTTCCTTCTCGATTTTATGGGTAAAAACCGCCAAACATAAGAGATAGTTTCCAATTTTTCCGATTCAACTGATCGGACTAGATCAATTTTTACAACACAGGAACAGAATATGAGAGGGCATTACTTCCTAAAATTTTGAAACTTCCTTAGATAATACAACATGGTTAAAAATGCCTCCATAAACCCTTTATGCAGTGTAAAGTTGTTTTGTAGGGTTATGAACTGAAAAATAAAAAAATAAGGAAAAAAACTAAAACGTCAACGTTTTGCTTTTCTGTGAATTGTAGCCACTGAAACGTCGGTTGCCGGTAGTACTAAATTTTATTATTTTATTACAATTCAATGCTAAACATTTTAATTATTGTAATTTATCTCCAAAATTTTTATAAATATTATAATTTAATAATTAAATTAAAATTTTAATAAAAAAATTGATATAATATATTGATGGATTAATAAAATATATTGATCAATTAACATAATATATTGAAATGACATTTTATCTAATTAAAATTTTAATATAAATATCAAATTATAATATTACTAAAAATTTTACTATCAAATTACAAGTGTTAAAATGTTTTAAATTATAACAAATGTTTGGAACTATTTGCGATTATTCCTCAGTTGCTGCTTGCTGGACTGGAACCTTATCGACTTTGAAGGACAAAATATGCAGATATCCGAACGAACCCAACCGCTGGATTCTATTGAAAGAGCGAAGAGTTTACCTTTTAATCTGAAATGCAAATTTAAAATGCTTGATTAGTTGATTTCTCATCAGGGATTTCTTAGGTGAATTCGAGTACGAGTTTTCTCTTCGACTTCGTTAAACATGAATGCATTCATAAACTTTTCTAACAACTCTTATAAACGATTCTATGTACTTTTAACGGAAATAGATTCCTCGACCCTATATCTATATCAGAGAAGCTCACTTCTTGTTTAGAGAGTTGTTCAGATGTTCTTTCTCTAAAGAAGCCGCATGTTTCCATTTTCGTTTATGGACTTGGAGATAATACATTTCTGGGGTCCAAGCTAGTAACTTGCTATGCAAACTTTGATCTTTGATCTGAATCGAGATGTGTATTTGATAGAATCATCAATTACAGTCTCTTACTTGTTGAGTATTTGAGAAGTGGTCAATACGGAGAAGTTCAATGGCGGTATTTGAATTTGAGGCAAATAAGGATATGTTTGGACAGTTCAGTGATGTTGTTTTGTTTGAAGAGTTGCACTGAATTGGGTTGCTTGAATTTTGGAAGAGGAGTTCATGTGGATGCTTTCAAGTTTGGGTTAAATGCAAATTCTTTCGTGGGTTCATCACTTATCGTGCTATATTCGAAGTTTGGCGATGTTATTGATGCGTCTAAAGTATTTGATGAAATAACATAAAGAGATGTTGTGACACATCGATAATAACGGCCTATGCACAAAGCGGTGATCATTTTGCTTTTGATGCTTTTAGAGTCGCTTTTAATATGCAGCAGGAAAAACTGGATCCTAATCGGGTGACTCTAGTGAGCTTACTGCAGGTTGTAACACAGTTGGAAGTGATAAAAGAGGGTCGTTCAATCCATGGTTATGCAATTGGAAGAGGAATTGGTTTATCAGATGAGGTGTTTGAAACTAGTCTCATGGACTTGTATATCAAATGTGGAGCACTTAGAAATGCTGCCTGCATTTTTGGCAAAATGAAGATAAGAATAGGTTCTTGGAATGCAATGATTGCTGGTTATCATAAAATGGGGCAGCCATTGCAAGCATTGGATCTTTTCTACGCCTGCTGCAAGAATATGTTATGCCTGATATGTTTACACTGGCAAATGGGATTTTAAGTTGTGCTGATTTAGAGTATTTACGAGAAGGCAAGGCCGCAGGAGCATCCATTGCTTTGTCATTCAAATGGGATTCCATAGTGGCTATGACTGCTCTCATTGACGTGTATTCTAAAAGCAACTCCATATATCAAGCCAGGGAATTGTTTAGTAGAATGGAAACAAGGGATGTTATTTTGTGCAATGTGATGATTTTGCTTCTGAAGCCACAGAGAATTTCACTGAAATGGTTAGAACATTCATCAGGCCAAATATGTGCTCCATCCTGAATGTACTTGCTACATTATCTGATCTGAAAGACATGGTCCGAGGCAGGTCTGTCCATGGGTATGTAGTAAGACAAGGGTTTGACTTGAAAGTTGAGGTTGCCAATCAAATAATCTTCATGTATGCATATTGCGGTAGTATATTCTGTGCAAGGCAAGTTTTCAACAGTTTTAAGAGATTGGAACTTCGTATCATGGACGTCAATTATGATGGGTTATATTCAAAATGGGCAAGCTAATGAATCAATTGGTTTGTTCTGATTGATGCTAAGAAGTAACATTGATTATGACTCAGTTGCTCTGACAGTGCTGCTTGAGGCATTGTGCCAGCTCGCACATCTAGGCCTAGCAAAGGAAATTCATTCTCATTTGTATCGAGCTCTTGCCAAGAGAGACATCCCTGTTATCAATTCTCTTATTACGACCTATGCCAAGTGCAGAAAATTAAATATGGCTAGAAATCTTTTTGAGGATGCAACTGAAAAATCTGTAACATAATGGAATGCCATGATTGCAGCAGATGGCATGCATGGGAATTGTGAGCACGCTCTTAAACTTTTTGACCGCATGAAGAGGGAAAATGTTGAACCTGATGAGGTAACCTTTACCACATTACTCCCTGCTTGAAGCCGCTCAGGCTTTGTAGAAGATGGTCTGCGTTTGTTCAGGTCCATGACTGAAGAATATTCTATAAGACCATGTGAAGAGCATTATGGCTGTATGGTTAATCTGTTAAGCAGAGCAGGACAGCTTGAAGAGGCATATGATTTTGTTAAATTCCTGCCTTCAAGACGAAGAGGTCAGGCATTGGGTGCTTTGCTTGCTGCCTGTCGAATACACTGAAACACACAGATGGGGGAGGTTGCGGGAAAGCGTCTCCTGGATTTAGATCCTGAGAATGCTAGTGCATACACTTTGGTGTCAAATTTGTACGCCGAATGTGGAAAATGGGATGATGTAGCCAAAATAAGATCCATGGCCGACAAGAAGGGCCTGAGAAAGATTCATGGGTGCAGTCTAATAGAGATAAAATAAGCATGTTAAAGATGTGAATATTTCCTGGAATATATTTCCATAGATTTACTACTTAATCTTCATTTTTATAATCCTCAAAACACTCGTTATTGGTTCCATCCATCGATGTTGCCCTTACCCAGATACTGAGTTCATGAGATGACAGCAGCAGCAGGGAATGATCCATTGCCATCTATATTTCTTGGTTTGTAATGGGACTGTCGCTAAAATTGGCTGTTCAACCGATGGTTTCAGCAACAGATGGATTACACGAGTTCACTTTTTTTTTTTTTATTCATTTCTAAATAGATACCACAAATCAAATTTGTAAATTGCCTGAGAATGACATTAATTTGATAAAATATTTTCCAATTAGCATTATGGAGGTATTTTGTTCTAAATTTAACAATTAGAGCTCTTAGTGATGAGCATATCTTCTCTATATGGATCCTTTTTTTTTTTTTTTTAAAGAAGAAACTTTCTTAACTCAATGTGTTTGAAAACAAAAACAAGCTTAGTAAACCATCATTGCTCGTTTTTGCAAGTCAACGAACCACAGGTGGCCCATGACCCAACTAATTCCCCCCTCCATCCTTCAGTTTTAGATCATTCCAAGAGTAATTGTCAACGTGTACTAAATTTTATCTCTTTATTACAATTCAGTGCTAGTACAAATTTTCAATACCGGAAAAATAATATATTATGTCATTTTATTATCAATATTATATTTATTCCATTATAAAAATGCATTCAAAATGACGATGATATTCAACTATAAAACACATTCAAAATGGCGACAATTAGATAATCATTTGAGTGTATTTTTATAAGGATAAATTTAACGTGGATAATGAAGTAATGTAGTATACTATATTATTTTTTTGTATCAGAAATTAAAAATTGATACTAAGCTATAATATTTATAAAAAATTTGATATCAGTTTTATAAGAGTATCATCGTCTATGCAATTAGATGAGCATTGTAAATAGTGGGTCTCACTGCTATATTAGCAAAATTTCAACTATACTTTTAAATACATTTTATCCCTACAATTGATATAAATTTCAATTTGTGGAATCTGATTAATTTTTAATATATTATATTCACTATTAATAATTAAAATGTTAATTTTTTTATTGTCAAATAAATTGAATAAAGAATAACATAAAGCCAAGATCTGGTTTTAATGTAACATATATATTTATTTAAACCCGATACCGGATTTATATAAAGAATTTCAATTTTATATTAATTATATTCATAATTATATTAATAATTATATTTATATTATTAACTTATAATATATATACTTAAACCCGCAGATTATAGAGTAAATATTTTTCTGCTATTAATTTTTCTAATTAATTAATTTTACCTTTATAATAATTATATTATTAAATATAATTAATTATATTAATTTAATTTTATATATTATATTATGAAATTAAATTCTTTAAATTAATATTAAATAATACACAGGGAATCTATAAAAGTATTTTAATTATTTGAAATTACCTCTTTTCTATTTTTAATGTTAAAAACTTACAAAATTAAAAATAATATCTTTATTCATATAATTAATTTTATAAGTGCCAACTAAAATATTGCTATTCCACTTGCGATAATCATGCTCTAAGAATTAAGAGATTTGGCAGCAAATTATAGAAAAGGAACAGTTTTTAACATTTCTGCAATTAGCCCGATTGTTCCCCCAACATATTCGGCACGCATTTGTAGACCCACAACCATAGACTTCCATGTTTAGCTTAATCCTCTGCATCTTTGCTTATGGATTTCATCAGAACATAGAACACGGTAACCAATCTCTATCTCCTCCTTTTTATGTAATAATCTTAGGAGCCTCAGGTTTCACTGGCAAATATGTTGTCAAAGAAGCTCTCAAATTCCTCAATACCCCTTCTCCCCTCAAGCTCTTAGTTGGGCTACCCACCCGAACCCACCTCCTCAAATCCCTGTTCTCACTGCAGATACCTCCGACCCTACTTCCATCCGCCACCTCTGCACTCAGACAAAGCTCATTCTCAACTGTGTTGGCCCCTTTCGTCTCCATGGCGAACCTGTTGTTGCTGCCTGTGCCGAGACCGGGTACGGTTATCAACTTTGTATAAAGTGCTTAACTTTTTCCTTTTTTTTTTCTTCTTTAGTTTTTATGTGGTTTAGAGGTAATTTGATTTTAGATGTATGATAATGCTAATGATTCATGTAAATTTCTGTCGAAAATGTGTTTGTGCGCTTTCCGCTCCAAATCCTATTAGGTGTGATTACTTGGATATATGTGGAGAGCCCGAGTTCATGGAGAAAATGGAGGCGAATTACCACGAGAAAGCCACGGAGATTGGTTCCTTGGTGATTTCAGCATGTGGGTTTGATTCAGTTCCTGCTGAATTGGGTTGGATATTCAACTCAAGGCCATGGGAGGTCCCCTCTGCCCCAAATCAAATTGAGGCTTATTTGAGCTTAGAGTCTCAGAAGAGGATCGTTGGGAACTTTGGGACACATGAATCTGCAGTTTTGGGAGTGGCCAATGCGGATAAGTTGCATCAATTGAGGCGCTCAAGACCTAAAAGATCAAGGCCAGTGGTAAGGAGTTGTTCTGTAACTTCTGCTTTATTATGGGTTTTATTCAAATAATTGTTAGGAATAAGTAATCTCAAATGCTGGCTTCTTGTACTGATCATATCATGATATATATTTCTGCAAATTATTTTACTAGGCACTAAGCTTCCGGAGTATCCAGACACAATAATCTTTCGTTTAATACATACTCATATTTGCATTTAATACAGTACTGTCTCTCATTATGTTTAGCTAACTGAATCTCTTTCCCCTTTCAGCTAATGGTTGCTCTTTATGCGGGATGTTTGCATTTAATACAGTACTGTCTCTCATTATCTTTGCTTCAGTAGTTAGTTAGTTTGTTATATTTTCATTCCATGAAGTAGTTTATGCAGCTCTATGGAGAAACGACAATATTTGGTGAAGAGCAGAAAGATCCTATTAGTTTAACAATTTGTGGATGCATTTTGCTTGAATAATATTGTTGAGTGGAAACTGAAGTTTTAGTTTTAATTATTTGGTTGAAATATTTTCATTGCAAATAACATAAAAGGTGGGTGGTTCCATATAGGCTATTGATGTGAATTTGTTATAGTCATGATTTTCGCTCTTGGGACGAAGATGCTATATCCCTTTCTTTTTCGAGTCTGCACTTTAACTCTCTTTATCCAATTGGGTAGTGAAGAGGTTCACCGTGTCTCTTCCTATAAGATATGTGAGAGTCGCGTTTATACAATTGACATACTCATATTTTTACCAAACCTTGCTTGATGAAGAGGCATAAGTAATTTTGGAATCGATACATGTTGTATAAGATGCAAAAAGCCTTACTAATGGCAGTGGGCTGCCATCACTTGTTGCCACTAGCACAATGGCAGAAGAGAACATTCTAGCATTTGCATAGATATAGCTGTAAGAGCTATAGCTCTGATGATGTGCTGATTAGTTGACTATTAAGATGGCAGAAATGCTAGGATGCTGTTATGCTTATGATAGTCACAGCTGAAGCATTATGCTGATGTTGCATTGGTTATGGTTTCAGCTGGAGTTGGTTGATGCTGATAGATTTGAAATTGACAATGGCAGTAGCATTAGTGGCAGGA
Source organism: Balakata baccata (assembly GCA_949630135.1). Classification (NCBI taxonomy): domain Eukaryota; kingdom Viridiplantae; phylum Streptophyta; class Magnoliopsida; order Malpighiales; family Euphorbiaceae; genus Balakata; species Balakata baccata. Next base: position 25,667 of record CATIWF010127076.1, read on the forward strand.
TGTCCAGTTGAGTGGCCATAGCTTCAGCTGCTATGGGGGAATGAAAACGGTGTTGGTGGTTGTTTGAACATATTGATGTGATAGTTGCAACTTGCAAGTGGGTGGCAAAATTTTCATTCAGCATTCTTGCATTGTTAAGAGAGGTTATGCAATCTCTTCTATAGCAAAGGTTGTTCTACTGCTGCTCACTTGGGATTGTCTGTACATTTACTGTCCATAGCATTGGATTCTGTTTTTTCAGGCAAGACGTTCCAATAGCAATTATACTATAAAACTTCAAAAGCTTTTTCTCAGTTGAATTTGCACTGCTTTAGCTGTTCCATTTTAGAAATGATGATATTTATATTTGTTACATGGACTAGTTGCTTTGTCCGCTTTTAAATCACTAAGAACTCTCTCTGCTTTTGTCTTGTTCCTCTTAGATGGATCATTTACTGTACTTAACGCTGTTATGCTTGCATAAATGTTTGCAGATTCCTTGTCCTTCTCCTCCCAAAGGATCAATAATCGACCACCAAAAGGAGATTGGCCTTTGGGCTGTAAAGTTACTGTCAGCTGATTCTACTGTTTTTCGAAGAACTCTTGCAGCTCTGACAGAGAACCCACATGGTCTACCAGGGGTTAAATAGAGCAGTGAGCAAATTAGAAAGCGAGAGGCTTTCTGGTTAAATGTAAAGCCTGCCCATTTTGGGGTGAAGTTAGGCTCAAAAAATCTATTGGGCATCTCTCGGTTCATAACACTTGGCATGTTCATCTGTCTTCTGGCTAAAAATGCTGTTGGGAGGTGGCTGCTCCTAAAATTTCCATCATTTTTTAGCCTTGGATGGTTTAGGAAGAAGGGTCCCTCAGAGGATGAAGTGACAAGTGCTAGATTCAAAATGTGGTTTGTTGGACGTGGTTATAGCGATGCAAATCAAGCATCTCGGGGCAAACATGTAACCTGACATGGAAATAGTAACAAGAGTAATGGGACCTGAGATTGGCTATTTGACCACACCCATAATCTTAGTTCTGAGCGAGCGCCACAATCTGCCTAAGGGAGGAGTTTTCCCACCAGGGATTGTATTTGGCTCAACAGATCTTCAAGAACGACTTCAGCAGAATGGAATATCTTTTGATTTCATTTCAAAGAGAACTCTCCCTGCTTAACTAGTGTAGATCCTAGCAGAAGCTGAGGAAATAGAACAAAAAACCAAACCACTTTTCCCAAATACTTGGAATAATGAAGAGGAGCTATTCTCTTTCTGGTGTTTTGTTTTTAAAGAACAGAACATTAATTAGATATTTTTACATCTAGATATTATTTTGCGAGCATCATAGCTTTTTAGAAAGAAAAATGTTATGTCTCAACTATTTTTTATTAATTTTTGTTTAATACATTAAAATATTTATATTTTATCCATTATTTGCCATGATCAATTTCATTAAAGTGTACAATGCAGTTGGTACAAATTAATATAAAATAAATTGAGAAAAATAATAATATTATTATTTTATAAAATCAAGGCCAACGGAAATTTAAAAGGCAAAGATTACACGAGCAGCTTGATGTATATAAGATTCTATACAGGATTCTATTTGCCAAACAGCGTTGGAAACGATGTCGTTTCAAGCGGATATCATCTTACGCATCCGCCAACGACATCCATAAACCCTTTCCCAATCCTCTTGGCGCCAATACAGAAAAATGAGATCCTGTAAAACCCTAGCTCTCATCTCTTCATCTCTTCCTTCCGTCGATAAATCAATCCCCCATTTCTTCAATTTCCAGCCATTATTTCCTTTCTCTCATCGCCCTCTCTCTTCCCTCTCTCAATCCTTATCAGCTCCGCTTAATAGTTCGTGCCGAGTCCACGGTAGGCATTATGGTTCTATACAAGCAGCAGTCCCAGTAGAATCCGCAGGAGGTGTAGTAGATGAACCGCAGGATTATTCTGAAAAAAAGGACACCGTAGAGCACTTGTTAAACAACCGCGATGATGTTTCCAGACTTATGAAAATGGAAAGGAGGAGCTCACTGGTCATCGACGGTGGATTTGAAGATATGCGACAGGTGCGGCGGTGGTTTCCTTACCTGGATAAGTTCAAGTGCGGGAATGGTGTATATTTGACTAGCGGTGAAGTGTTGGAGGCCGTAGGGCCGTATATCATGGAGGAAAGGAAGGAGAGGTTTACAAGTGCTGTCAAGAACAGGACCTATTCGGTGTGCCTGGTAGTGGAGGGATTGAGTGACTTTGGGAATGTTTCAGCCACGTTTCGGTCTGCCGACGCGCTGGGATTTCAGTCAGTTCATGTGGTCTCATATGATAGCTCGAAAAGGTGCATGGCGATTTGAGGTGAAATGGTTTGATGGTTTCTTTTTGTATTATTATTATTGTTATTATTTTTGGTATGCTTTAATGGCTTTCTGTAGTGTATAATTTAAAAAGCAATGGCAGTGCATGTTACTGAGTTTTGTTTTGGTTATGCGTTGATAGGATAAGATATGTGATTGTAGGCATATTTTAGTTTTAAGCTCTGTAGGAGATTGGTTTACTTTGAGATGAATGAAAAATGGTGGTGACTCAAAGTAGAACAAGTTTTCAGTGAAATATATGTGCTTTACAGTCTAGGATACTACACAAGCGTCAATCGACCCTTGTCAAATTTGAATATGTGTGGAAGGATTAATTTCTAGTTTAGGATACTATTTAGTCTCAATAGCGTTTATATTCAAATCCATGTTGGGTGGAAAAACATCCCATTTGACCTGAGGGCTTTTCCCATGCTAATTACCATTACTAGATCTGATTTTGTGTTTGATGAAATGGTGCAACCCATGGACAAGAAGGTTGTTATATTTTTCTAATGGGCTTGTTCATGTTGATGACAGGCATAATTTTGTGTGTGTGTGTTTTTTAGCTGTTTCTGATTTTCAGCAATGTTGAGGGCAGACGGATATGTTACTTTACCAATTGTTGCAGGTACAGAGACAATCGCCATGTTAGTATGGGTGCAGAAAAGTGGTTAGACATTGAACTCTGGGACTCTACCCGAGAATGTTTTGAAGTTCTAAAATCACGTGGTTATCGAATTGCCACAACACATGTTGGAATGGATGCAGTAATTATCAATTTTACTGATTTAAAAAGTTTCAGAGTTCGTCTTGTGAAATCGCTAATTAATTTTCTATGGAAATTGCATTTGATCCTTGAGAGGCCAATCTGCTGAATTAGCAATATTGACCAGCACTTAAAACTGTGTAGTATTTTTTATCATGTTTCACACTCTCTCTCATGCCTTGCTCAGGTATCCATTTATGACATGGACTGGTCATGCCCAACTGCAATAGTAGTCGGAAATGAAAATAGGTGAGCATTTTTTAAGTTTTATCAATAGTTCATAAAATTTAGCTAGAGTATTTTCATTATATATTCCGTAAAATGCGGTTATGCTTATAAATTCAATGTTTCAATTGCAACTTGTCCTCTGGGTTTGAATTTTAATTCCCTTTGGCACAAGTTAGGATTTCTAAATTGCAGTTAATAAGAAAGAGAAAACTTCAAAAGGTTGTTCTTGCATTATCTTTCACAAAACTTCTTTCCACTGTATAGTTTTATCTTGAATGTGATAAATTTACATTTAACTCATTTCAATGGATTTTTAGTTTTATCTTTCTCAGCTTTTTGTTCACAAATGAGACATAGTATGTAGATCTATGTACTTGATGTCCTGATGGTTATTTATGCAAAATAATATCTGTGAGATATTTAACTTTTTCAATCCAATTATGACTAAGGTTGTTGAGTCCCTGCTTGCAGGGGAATAAGTGATGAAGCCCTGGAACTGTCAGATTTGCACTGCAGTATTCCAATGAAAGGCATGGTTGACTCTTTTAATGTTTCAGTTGCAGCAGGCATCCTCATGCACCATGCTGTTTGTGACAGAATTTCTCGCCTGGTAATGATGATGTTCTACTTCTTGGGGAAGGAGAAATTAAACTGACCTTTATTCTGGAAGTAGTCTCAGAATCAGTTTATTCATGTTTGGCGTTGGTTGTCATTTTTCAATCTATGAATGCGATATGCCATTCCTTGGTTATACTACATGTCTTCAAAGCATAAACACATTTAATAGCCTTATTCATCTGCATGAATCTGGATGAAAGTGTTATAATCTTGGCCCAGATTGGATTTCTACACTTAAAAGCTAGGTGTATGTTTGTGTTTTTGACATAATATATAGAATAAGGTAATAGCCTAATATAACTAATTTTAGTGGTAGAAAAGTTGTAGCAAAACTGTTGCTACGAGAAAAGCTTAATTGAGTTTACCTACATGTCAAAACTTCGTTTCAGGTTGTATTTGTCTGTCTAAAAATTTTTGTATGTAGTCATTCAGTTATTCATCTTGTCCATTCAAATTTTACGATGGAAAAGTGTTTCATTAGTTTTAAGAATTTTTTATTTAGCTACATGGTTGTGATTTTTTCTTTTTAAGATGGAAGAAATTCCTTTGAAGCATAGTTGTTAAAGGCGCACCTCAGGCTCAAGGCTCACCAAGCTCCAACCTCAACGCCATGAAATCCTAAAGGCGGGCGCTATCACAAAAGCGTGCACCTAGGGGCGCCTTTGCGACGTTAGTTTAATATTTGTATTTTTTTTTTGTTTTTAGTATCGGAAAATCTAAACCATTTATTATAAATTGAAAAGAACTCTTAGTATGTCTTACAATACCTAATTATTTCCAAAACAAACAATAAAAAAGAAAAAAAAGGTTAAGGCAAATTTGTTCCAGCCTCCACAAAGATAATTTGAACAACACAATTTAGGCGCAAGATTAATTGTGTTTTGCTATAATAATTCATAATTGATAAGTGTTAGAACTTATTAAATACAGTATTAGTAAGCTTAGGGTCTTTGTGTGTTTAATAAGCTTAAGAGCCTTGTATTTAGGATATCAAATATTAATTAAGTTTTTTTTTTCTGTGTATATGTTTCTATTTTGTTGTTATGACTTATGTGCTTTGAGTTTTAATATTTATAATATTATATCACTTTGTTAGTAGTCTAATAATAAATTTTATAATTTTTTTGAATTATTTTTATTTTTGCGCCTCATGTCACTCAGGCGCGCGCCTGCTCTTTGCGCCTAGGCTCCAGGACCCTTTAGCGCCTAAGCTCCAGGACCCCCTAGTGCCTTTAATAACTACGCTTTGAAGTTTAAGCTTGTTCATGTTCATACACTTACAAGAGAGTGATAAGATCATCTTCTTCTTGGAGCTATCTCAATTGCATACTGAAAAGGAGAATTTGATTGGGGAAGGACCACTATTTGTCTAGTATATTGGATTTATTTGGTTCATTTTAGTTATATCTTTTTTACCTTGTTAACAATATTGGTGCTGACTCAATATAGAATGTCTATTTATTAATATAGGCTGTTGAATTGATGCTTCCATGTTCATCTTCCATTGTTTAGAGATTTAGTTTCGTTTTCAACTTGGCTTAGTTAAGCCTGAATACTAAGTTCGTTGAGTTTTAACTGATTTAGTTCAGTTTGTTTAGGGTAAAAACTGTGTATTAGATGTTGCAATTTTGTTTTCTCAATTTCATAAACTCATAAATAGTGCATTAATAAGTGCAGGGCTGTCATGGTGATTTGACAACAGACGAAGGCCAGATCCTCCTTGCAGAATTTTCACTGCGTCATAGCAATAGCACAATAAGCATTGCTCATGAGCATGCAAAGCGAAAGGCAGCTATACCGATGCCAAAGCTTTGACAGAGACACGAACCGCATAATGTTTGATTTTATATTCTTCAACATTCACATTTATAAACTGTGAGTTCAGTAGTTAATGTCAATTAACATTTTAGATTATTTCACTTAAACCTTCTGTTGATGTTTGCAGATGCTATGGAGTCCGAAGTATAAACTCCCGATTTGTCTACAGGCAAATTTCATATTATGTACGTATTTGTCAATATTGCGCAATTCACCTTTTGTATTTCAAAATAACTCATCATGTTCTAGATATTTTATTTTGTACTCTTATGGTATTGGAAAATCTTCCAGCTCTATTTTGGAAAAACAAAAAGAAGTATTGTTATCATTTATAGGGTATGCTATTACTGAAGTAAGTACGGCTTAATTTCATCTATAGATATTAAACTTTGGTATTATTGCAGTAAAGTTACATAATTTTTTTTGTTTCATAAAAGTCACATAATTATGATTTAGTTTTAGTAAAGTCAATTCCGGAGATTTTTCAGCAGTCAACAATCAGAAAAGTCATGTTAATATCTAAGTTGGTACATTAGATATATCATGTCACTGTACATATCAAATATAACACCATGTATGCTTACAATTCAGTATCACTATCACGTCAGCACCTTAAATTAAAAATGGTGCTAACTAGAATGTTAGAACTCTATTTGACTTGTACAATGACGTTCTATATGACCTGTACAATGATACGACGCGTTTTACGTGTGAACTAAGATGTTAGTACAACTTTTCCGGTTATTGACTGCTGAAAAATTATCGAAAATGACTTTGCAGAAACTAAATAATCATTAGATGACTTTTATGAGACAAAAATATTATGTGATTTTATTGCAATAATACGAAATTTAAGTAAACATATGTGAAATTAGTATTCTTTGTTTATCAATTCACACCATGATCTTTATACTTCTAATTTGATCTCTCTATTATATTTCATCTACTTTTAGATAAAAATTTTATGAAGATATGCAGTTAGAATTTTACGTGTTGAAGTAGAACACCCGCAATATCACGCAACAACTACCTGTAGGAGGAACGGTAACAAATGCAGACTAGGAGTTAAAAGAGCCGATCACTATGTTGCCTTCTCTAGGAGTATGTTGCACAGTGATTGCTAACTTCTGGCACATGAATCCTGATAGCCAGAATTAGAGAAATTCTACTGTTATTCTCCTCATACCTTGAACTAACTTTTCTGCAATCTTGCTATCTGGCTTATTATGACCCTCTCCAAAGCTAAGCCATGGCCATCATAACTTCGTAAGAACCCTAATGTTATGATGCTAGAAGAACAGAACAAAGACCAATATTCCTGCCGCAACCACTTTCATGTCCAAGAACAACTCCAGCGGTGGCCTCAAAAGGATAATTCTTTCCAGAACCATCCCAATTTCCTTTAGTCCCAGCCAGAATCAGCTCTGCACTTGTAATTCTCATCAAAGACAAAGGAACCAGCAAACAATACCTTCAAGGGTGCTCTCATCTTGCAACTGACCTTTGAGAAGCGAGGTCAGCCTTAGCCATGCATAATATGATTCCATTTCTCTTTCTGACGTTTGGATACAATGAAAATTTAATTTAATTTAATGATGAAAAATACAATAAACTTGATTCTATAATGAAGATTTTATAATTACTTTCTCCTCTTTTACCCAGTTACAGCTCGAAACAAAATATGAAAAGTAAATTATAGAAAGTAAATCCAATTAACTCTGCTCTACTATTTTTCTTTAAATTAAAATATTAAATTTCCCTTGCATGCAAACATGGAGCAAAATTCAAGAACGTGAATTGTTTCGGAACTTCAATTAACACAATTCGAGCATATTCACTGTCGAGTGATTGCCTAACCTTGGATAATTAAAAATTTAGGGTACTTATAAAAGCCTTATAAACTAGTGTATTTATATTAAAGGGGAATTTTAAAAAACGCAAGAAGGTCCTAAAATATTACAATACTTAAAATTTTTTTCAAAACTATGAAAAGCGCCTAAAAATATAACAAAAATATCTATATTCAAAAAGTCATTCCAAAGTACACCAAAAAAATGAACATTCCGTATATCTCTAGTATACTTTGGAAATACCTTAGTTATATTTCGATATCTTGAGGGTTTAGCATACTTTATGAATATGTAAATCTAGGTTAGTATGTTAGTAAATATCCAGTATGCCCTATATTTAATTTTAGAGATTAGTTTTTAAAAGAGTTTTAACTTATCAAAAGAGATTTAACTAGATTATATCTCTTATTTGAAATAATATATATTATTTTTCTGGAAAAAAATAATGGAGATTATTATTATTTATTTTCATTATCATCTATCAAAAGATATAGATAACGTATCTTCAAAAACTACAAAAATTGAAAAGGTTTTCATCCGATTTTAAGAAAAAAAGTTTTCTATTGCTGTTTCTATTTCTTGTTGTGGATAGACTAGAAGCTCTACACTTGAAGAGCTAGATAGCTAAGAATCAATTTCGATTAGATTTCTGTGCTACAAAAAGTAATTCTCAATCTATTATTTTATACACTTAATCATATGAAAAATAGTCTAATCCGTATTTTGCAAGAGTTATGAAATACTATATGTGTAGTTTTTGAATCCTAAAATTATGAATGAATATAATTTTATTCTGTTGCGTTTGTATATTTTTGCTAATAGTGGTATTAGAACTGTACTATTTTCATATGATTGGTGTTTGATCCATTTTGGGCAATTAAAAAAAACAATTTTTGTGCTTTCAATCCAAGTTTGGTCATATTGCATTGAGAATGCATTCTGTTAATGAAATATTTGGATGAATTTTATCTACGGTATTCCAATTATATAACTCGTAGCAATTCAGTACCTAAAAAATTATTTGTAACGTAAAGGTATTTCAATTATCTAATTCGTAACAACTCGGTACCTAAAAGATTATTTGTAACACAAATGTACCCCAATTATGTAAATTGTAACACTTTAGTACTTTAAAAATTATTTATAATACAAAATTATCTCAACTTTTATTTTGTAACTAAATAGTATATATGTCTTCAATTATTAGGATTCATTTAGCATTGTGTTTGGAAAAAATATTTTTTGGAAAAAAAATTTATATTTTTAACTTTTTGAATTTTGAAAACTATTTTTTTGTAAATACAGATAAATAGATATTTTTTCCAGAAATATATTTTTAAAAAAATAATTCATAAAAATTTTAAAAAATAGTCAATTAAATAAAAAAAAATTCAAAACATACTTTTGGAATATTTAACATTATTCTCAAATACCTCTTAGTCTCTTTAACAGAAGTATAACATAAAATGTCCAGATAAATTTTAATAAAAACAAAATTAGTTATAATACACAGTCAATAAAATTGAAATTTATCTGATGCAAATATTATATCTAATTTTATTTTTATTAAAATTTATTTAATCTGGATATTTTATATCACGTTGTTAGAGAGACTAACATTCTAATACGGAAGTAATATTTAGTTACAAAATAAAAGTTGAGGTATTTTTGTGTTATAAAATAAAAATTGAGGTACTCTTGTGTTACAAATAATCTTTAAGGTACCGAGTTGTTACGAGTTAGATAATTGAGATACATTTGTGTTACAAATAATTTTTTAGGTATCGAGTTGTTACGAGTTATATAATTAAAGAACCGTTGATGAAATTCACCCAGAATATGTCCGGTCATGAAATAAAATAAAAAAGATGAACAGTACCTATGAACAGTTCCAAAAACTGTTTCGTGAACAGTATTAGTGAACAGTGCCAACAGTATTCGTGAACAGTAACAGTGGATGAACAGTGAAATAGAAAGAATTATATATTTTTATTTTATGTAAACATTGCATAAAATTAAATTCGGTAAATTTCATTTGAAATAAAAATTTCAAGGGAAACTTTAAATTTAAAGGAGTTTAAATTTAAAATAATTTTATTGATAGAGTTTCAATTAAATTAAAAAGCCAAAATGGATCTATATAATTTAATTATTTATTTATTGTAATTAGGCATATATGATGATCATGGATTTAGAAAAATCGATATAATTGGATTTCAATTTTGGATTGTAATTTTATTTATTTAAATTTTAAGTTTGCGAGCCTTGATATGCCAAAAATAATTAATATAATTTGGAGAAAAATAAGATCATGGAGGCTCAGAATTTTCTCAAGAAGCCAATTGGAGTTTGAAGACCAAAGAATTTTTTTTTTTAGTAAATAGGATTAACCTAGACTTAGCCCAATCTTTGTAGCTAGGATTGGGCCCATAAATAATCCATGATCATCTGAGTTTATTTACTTGCTTTAATATACATATGTATATATATATATATATGCATGTGAAAAGTGAAACTTAATAATTAAAGACAATATTCCAATTAAAATTAAGTTGACATATGATATAATTGATGAAATAATATCATGACTCTCTTATATGCAAAATTATAAAAATTTTATGATTATATTATTAGTTATGAAAATTCAGGGATAATATAAATTTATAAAAGATATTTTAATAATTTTGTTAAATGTGATATGTTATATATATATATATATATATATATTAATTCTTAAGAAAAACTTATGAACTTGAGAGAATTAATGAAATATGTATATTTACTGAATAGTGGGTCGAACTTAACTATGTATAATAGGCCAAGAATGACATATGAACCTGAAGTTTAAAGTATTAGGAGCTAAGAAAATAAATTGGATAATGCATGAGATGAATAAAATAAAAATTATTTATTAAAATTTTAATATACCAAAATTGACATATGAACTTGAGGTATGTTGAAATTTTAGGATCCAATCACTTACTAAAAATCCTATCCAATAAGGATTTCTGTTACTTATTTTGGAAGTGTGAGTGATACCAAATTAATGAGAGTACCAATTTGATTTAAAGTCCAAAATTATATTGGAAGTTGCACATAATAAGTAACTAATTAATTATATTATTTTTGCAGTTAATGTGACAACACACAAAATAAGTAACTCAATTGGAGGCATACTCGATGTCAACAAGCTCACTAGAAATCCTACCCAACAAGGATTTCCGTTACTCATTTTGGAAGTGTGAGTGATGCCAAATTAGTGAGAGTACCAATTTGATTTAGGTCCAAAATTATATTGGAAGTTACACATAATAGGTAACTAATTAATTATATTATTTTTGCAGTTAATATGACAACACACAAAACAAGTAATTCAATTAGAGGCATACTAGATGTCAACAAGGCCAAATTTTATGGATTGGCTTAGAAACTTGAGAATTGTTCTCAAATTTGAGCGAATTGAGTATGTTCTTCATACTCCTATTCCTAGTCTACCTGAAGGGGCTAATGAAGAAGAGCGAATAACACTTGAAAAGTGGAAGGATGATGATGCCCGAGCTACTTGCTATATCTTGGTCTCTATGAGTTTAGAACTCCATAGGTAACATGATAAAATGCAGGGAGCTATCAATATAATTCTGCATCTAAAGGAATTATATGGTGAAAGGAGCAGGACCACTAGATATGAGATATCTAAGAAATTGTTTAAGTCCAGAATGTTTGAGAATGCTGATGTTGGAGCTCATATTCTCAAAATGATTGAATACATTGAGGAAGTTGAGAATTTAGACTTCAACATGGATGCTAATTTGCAAACTGATTTGATCCTTCAGTAAATTCCAGAATCTTTCTCATAGTTCATTGTGAATTTTCATATGAACAAGAAAGAATGTTCTCTACTTGAGCTTCTTAATATGCTAACCACAGCAGATGGAGCAATTAAGGGTAAGGGAAAGACGACTGTTCTTATCCATGGTTCAACTTCTCATTCCTTCAAAAAGGAAAAAGGAAAGAAGAATAAGGGTACTATTTCTCTAAAACCTTCTAAGGGAGTATCAAAAGAAAAAGGTAAGGCCAAAGTAGTTGCTAAAGGAAAATGTTTCTTTTGCAACAAGGATGGTCATTGGAAGAGGAATTGTATAGAGTATCTCCAATCCTTGAAGGTCAAGGGTAAGGAAAAGGATGTGCCTTCAGAAGTTATACATATTTCTTGCTTTACAAATTCTTCTAGTTGCTCATTATATTCTTGGGTATTAGATTCATATGTTTCATCTCATATATGTGCATCTGTGTAGGATCTGAAAAGCAGTAGAATCCTTGAGAAGGATGAAATGGTCTTGAAGGTTGGGAATAGGGTAATAGTTATTGTCAAGGCCATTGGTTCTGTAACACTTAGCTTGTCGTCCTTTCATTCTTTAGTTTTAAATAATTGTCTTGTAAGTTCCAATATTTATCGAAATATTATTTCCATTTCTAGTTTGACTAGAGACGGTTATGTTGTTATGTTTAAGGATAATATTTGTAATATTCATTTCGGAAATGAATTTGTTGGTATTGGTTTATTACAAGATGACTTATTTTATTTGCAATTGAATGATAAGATACATGTTGAACAAAGTTTAGTTGTGAATATTATCTATAAATCTGAATCTAATCTAAAGTATTTATGACATTTAAGATTAGGACATATTGCACAAGATAGATTGAACAAGTTAACAACTTTGGGCATGTTGAACAAATTGGATGCAAGCCCAATTCCAACTTGCGAATCTTGTTTTGAGGGCAAAATGACTAGAATTTTTTTTATAGGACAAATGGAAAAGGCCAAACATATTTTAGATCTCATACATAGTGATGTATTTAGGCCTTTTAGTACAATGGCTAGAGGAGGATTTTTCTACTTCATAACCTTTATTGATGATTACTTATGGTATGGTTATATGTACTTAATGAAAAACAAATATGAATCTTTTGAAAAGTTCAAAGTATTCAAGGCAGAAGTAGAAAAGCAAACATGACAAAATATTAAGACTCTTATATCATATCAAGGAGGAAAATACCTAAGTATTAAGTTTAGTGAATTCCTTAAAGAATAAGGAATAATTTCATAACTAATGCCTCTAGGTACACCACAATTAAATGGTGTTTCTGAAAGAAGAAACTGTACTTTATTAGATATGGTATAGTCTATAATGAGCTACACTGATCTCCCTGTTTCTTTTTAGAGCTATGCTTTGAAAACAGTTTGTTACATTCTTAATAGAGTTTCTTCTAAAGCTGTTCCTACTACTCCAAATGAGATGTGGATTGGTAGGGCTCCAAGTCTTAAGCATATTAAGATCTGGGGTTGTTGGGCTTATATCAAGAAGCTTAAAATAGACAAATTAGAAGAAAAATCTATTAAGGGAAGGTTTGTTAGATATCCAAATGATACTTTTGGATACTACTTTTATCTTTCTGATGAACAAAGAGTTGTAATCAAAAGATATGCTATCTTTCTTAAAAAATAGTTTATTCAAGATAGAGGCATAAGGAGAAAAGTAGAACTTGATGAAATATCAAATGACCAACAAACTGAACAAGTTGAGACACACTTGCCTAATGATGATCCAATGTCTATTGATCCACAAGAACCACGTAGGTCTAGTAGATATCTCTAGCACCGCAGAGATTAGATCTTCTGTATGAGAATGTGCAAGAGTTGTTCATTCATACAGAAAATTATCATTCAAATAACCCTACTACCTATGAAGAAGCTATATCAAATATAGACTCTATAAAATGGCTTAAGGCCATGAATTCTGAAATGAATTCAATGTATTTGAACCAAGTTTGGGAACTTATAGACCCACCTGAAAGTATTATACCTATTGGGAATAAATGGATATATAAGAGAAAAATTGGTTCAAATGGAAAGGTTGGACCTTCAAAGCTAGGCTAGCGGCGAAAGAGTATTGCTAAAGGTAAGGAATTGACTATGAAGAAACTTTCTCGCTTGTAGCCATGTTGAAATCCATTAGAATTATGTTGGCTATTGCTGCACATTATGATTATGAGATTTGGCAAATGGATGTCAAGACTACTTTACTTAATGGATACATTGAGGAAGATATATATATATATATATATATATATATAGAACAACCCAAAGGTTTTGAATCAGAGGGTGGGTTCCATAAGGTGTGCAAACTTAAGAGATCCATTTATATTCTTGAACAAGCCTCAAGGAGTTGGAATCATCGTTTTGATGAAATAATAAAATCATTTGACTTTATTAAGAATGAAGATGAGCCTTGTGTTTACAAAAAAAACTAGTGGGAGTGCAATCGCTTTTCTAGTCTTGTATGTAGATGATATTTTATTAAAAGGCAATGACATCATTATATTAACATCAATCAAAATTTGATTGTTTGGTACTTTCTCTATAAAATATTTGGGAGAAGCAACTTATATTCTTGGAATTCGCATCTATAGAAATAGAGCGAAAAAGACTATAGGTTTATCCCAAAGTCTATACTTAGAGAAGTTATTGAAAAGATTCAACATGCTTGACTTTAAGAAGAGACTATTACCAGTTAGACATGATATTCATCTTTCAAAAGAAATGTCTCCAAAAACTCCTGAAGAAAGAGGAAGAATGGCTAAGGTTCCATATGCTTCAGCTATTGGAAGTTTAATGTATGCAATGTTGTGTACAAGGCTAGATATTGCCTATGCTGTTAGTTTGACTAGAAAATATCAATCTAATCCTGGAGAAGAACATTGGACAATAGTTAAAAATATCCTTAGGTACTTGAGAAGGACTAATGATTTAATTTTGATTTATGGAGAAAGTAACTTGCAATTGAAAGGCTTTATAGACTAAGATTTCAAACCAGATATGGATAATAGAAAGTCTATTTCAAGCCATGTGTTTATTTGTAATAGAGGACCTGTGAGCTGAAAGAGTTCAAAGCAGAAAACTATAGTTGACTCTATTACATAGGCCGAATATATTGCAACATCGGATGTAGCCAAAGAAGCTGTTTAGATTAAAAAGTTCGTTTCAGAACTAGAAGTGGTTCCAACCATTTTGTTAGGAGTATCTTTGTACTGTGATAACAATGAAGCTATAACTTAAGTTAAGGAACTAAGGTCTCACAAGAAATCCAAACATATAAAACGATGATATCATATTTTCTGAGAGATTGTTGAGAGAGGAGATGTCTCTGTACAAAAAATAGCATTAGCTGAGAATGCAGCTGATCCACTTACAAAAATCAGTAGTAACTAGATCACCATATAGAAAAGATGAGACTTAGATATTGTAAAGATTGGCTTTAGTAGGAATTATTAGTGATGTAAGTTGGAAATATCCTATGGTACGATAATTTTATTTAATGGCAAGTTTAAATTCAATTAATTCTTAATATTGTGTTTTAATTGATAAGTCCATTAATACTAGATGAGATGTTCATTCTCAATGGTTGAGAATATGAGTAATGAATGTCTTGGTATTAGTATTATAAAGGTTCCCAGTTGTAGGATTTCTGATTGGGCATTACTAATCCGGAAGACTAACTTATTATTTGTTATCCATGATTAATATGAGATATTAATGATGATGGAATGGTGAGTCTCATGCCATTCAGTATTTGATATTAAGACAAATAATAGGGAATATTTGTGTGACAAAGTATTCTGAACAGTGACGTATGTGATAATGAATTACATGAAGTTTACTTCTTGTCAATAATTCATTATCAAATTTAGATAGTATGTGTAATCCTTAGACTTGAGATGACATTATTATCTTATGTATGAGTATTTAGTTCTTGTCAATGCTTTAAGTATTAGTGTTAGTCATGTACTAATGTTGGCATTTAACAGTTCTAATTAGTCGTATATAAAGTTATTTGTTTAGTTAATAAGGAATCCATTACTTTGAAGTAAACAAAGAAGATATTTTATATAGTCACATGTATACTTGACAGTAAAGTTCCTGGCTAGGACAAAATGATTATTAGATTATATCTAATTACTCATTAATGGTCAAGTAATTGATGTGATTAGTGCATTGGATTAAGTTTTAAGAGTTTGACATTACCATGACTCTGGCTTAATTGGATTATGGGATAATGGAAGGATTTAAACATATGGTAATCTAAATTATAACAAGTTCATCATGAAATAAATTTCATCATTGTCTGGGTAGTCATGATATACTGCTAGGTATCACTCATGACTTATGAGAACTCTAATCGTATTATGGTAATACTATTTACTAGTGATTATAAAGTGTCATAGTGTTTCTCATAGCCAGCTCAATAAAGAATCTAGAATACACAATAAGAGAAGTAAGAGCAGTTTATAAGTTGCTAGCATACTTGAAGTCTAAATACCTACATATCTGATGTGATTTAGGTCCAATTATAAGAGTTATAATTAAGAGAATCTAAAATAGAAACATATTTTGTAGCTTATATTTTGTATCTAATTCTGATAAAAAGTAAAATTGATTATAATACAAGTGGGAGATTGTTAGTAAATACCTGAAATGCCCTATAATTAATTTCAGAGATTAAGTTTCAAAAGAATTTTACTTAGATTATATCTTTTATTTGAAATAATATATATTATCTTTTTGGAAAAGATAATGAGGATGATTATTATTTATTTTCATTATCATCTATCAGAAGATACATAGAATATATTTTTAAAAACTATAAAAATTGAAAAGGTTTTCATCAAATTTTAAGAAAAAGAGTTTTCTATTGTTGTTCCTATTTTTTTGGTGTGGACAAACTAGAGATTCTACAATTGAAGAGCTGGATGGCTAAGAATCAATCTCAATTAGATTTTTGTGCTACAAAAAATAATTTTCAATCTATTATTTTATACACTTAATCATGTGAAAAATAGTATGATCCGTATTTTGCAAGAGTTCTGAAATACTATTTGTTTAGTTTTCGAATCCTAAAATTATAAATGATTATAATTTTATTCCGCTGCGTTTGTATATTTTTGCCAATATAGTATACCTTGGGTTATCTTGAGAATACATTGGATATACCTTTAAAATATTTTGAGAACTCTCAAAATATTTTGAGAACATTTTGATTGAAGTGTCCTGATTAAAAAAAAAATACAGATTATTGTTTTGATGTCTTTGTAACAATCATTCAGAATGTGATAGTGTTAAAATTCAAGTTCATTTTTCCAAAATAATACTACCTCTTCAATAAGGCAATTCAATGATCTAAGTCTGTCTCAGGTCGAAAACTTTACATACAATGTGCAACTGAAAATCGGCTGCGGTTCAGATTCGACTTGGTTCCATGCATGGTGGTTCTCTGATTTCAACGGGTATACGAGAGGAAATTGCGAGGAAGAATCATTCACAAATTGCAAGCTCAGCCAAATCATTGAAATGCAGAATCAAATAAAATCATCAAATTTCCATTTAAATTAACCAATTATTTTTTAAAGAAACAAAATTGAATTATTGGTGAAAAAAACTGACAAGAATAGTAAGTTTACCGGCTATAAGGGAATCGGAGAAGGTGCTGAAATTGGAGGAATTATCATCTTCAACATGGTGTTGAGAAAGAAATAGAGAGGGAGTCCTCTTCCTCTTCCTCTTCCTCCTCTTCCTCTTCTAAAATATTTTCTTCTCGATTATTAATAAAGACGCTCTCCATTAGAGCAATCAAAGAAACAATCAACAAAGAAATCATCGGTGCCATTATTCGAAATTTAAGACAAAAAAATCATCAAAAAGAGCATGAAAAGTTGATTTGGGAGGGGAGTGTTTTTGAAAAGTAATTTGATAAAATTGAAAAGTCATTTGTAAAAATAAAGAGAAAAAATATTTTTGATATTTTTGATATAAAAAAATAAAGAAAAGTGGTCGTTTGTGAAATTTCTTTTATATTAAATGGGAAAAATTATTAGAATATTTCTAAAATTTAATTGATTATACTAATTATTTCTTTTATTTTTAAAAATACATTAAAATTGGCTTTGCTGAACTTAAATTTTTACCCATAACTACTAGCATTAAAAAAAAGTCAAGATAATTTAATGCTTTCTAATTTAACAACCTTAGTTAATTACTTCCTTCCTCCTAATTACTCTTCATTTGACTCCTTATTAAGATTTGGAATGCACATCACCATTGCACGTCAACATCCCATTTCTAATTTAACCACCTATAAAATGGTTAATTAATTAGATTGATTTTTTTTTTCTATTATGCATACCTCAAAATCGAATTGATTCAAAATAAATTCGAACGAAATCAATTTGATTTCGATTCATTTTATACTAATTTTAAATTATTATATTAAATATTTATTTTAGTTTATAGTATTTCAACAATGGCAATGCAGGATATGCACGGAAAAAGAAAATTAACTATATAATACAACTAATTAACTAATTCAAAAATCAAAATATACAGTAACTTGTTGTTAATCTAACTGAGCTAGGAGTATAAATGTAAGGATCAAAAAGGAAATAAAAATGGCAAGCGGAGTGTTTTTTTTTTTTTTTTTTTTGAGTAGGGATAGCAATGACTTTGAGTTTGTACCTATCTATGTCTATTTAAATCTGTCACGGATTTGAATAGAGCACGGATATAAAAGTAAATGTACCAGCTATCTAATTATATATATATATATATATATATATGGGTTGGAAATTGGAGATTTATTTTTTTGTATTTTTATTATTTTAATATTATTTTTGAGCAATTTTATAAATTATTTTAATTTGAGCATGTTGAATTAATTTTTATATTTAATGTTATAGCAAAATTTATGATAGATTACTTGTATATTTTTAAATTTTTAATTGTTTAGTTAGTATGAATTTTATTTTATTTTAATTTTTTAACGATAATCAGATATTTATACAGGTTCGAGTATTAATCGGATTTGGAATAAATACGTGTATTAACATTAAAATTTAAAATGGATTTGGAACGGATCTAGGTAGAAATATATATAATCGAATTTAGGTATAACATTTTTCATATATACTCTACCCATTTACATCTCTACTTTGAGTTTTAAGTATTAACATTTTTTTTTCTTTTTCAACTTTAATAAAAATTAGAAGTAATTATTTAGCTACGAAAAACATGCCTTACATAAATTTATAATTTCCATATTATGTATATGTATATATAGGTGGTAAGATTATATATAGAACTATTGTGTAATTGAAATATTTAAATAAGAATTCTGCTTATATTAGGAAGTCTTTGAAAAAAATGATTGAATTGAATGTTGAATAGTTTTTTTTTTTTTTTCCGCAATTAAAGAAGAAGCATTTAGACTGTGAAGCTAGATTATATAATGGATTTGCTATAATACTATGTTTCATTTTTTTTAGGCTATGCTTCCATTTTCAAGACAAATGATTTGTCAATAATTAAAATGCATAGAAAAACATAAAAAATTAAATATAAGAATTATTAGCAAAATAGGTGGGCAAGTGATGTATGTAGATTAATTAGCCTGTTTAATAGGTAACTTAATCTAATGGTTAAAATGACCAATGGACAATATAATGGTTTTAGATACTAAAATTCATCAATATACCTGATGCACTATAGAAGGACTATACAATTTCTTAGATTTTATTTGATACACTATTTACATTTATTTTTTCCATTATATACAACAAAATATTAAATTTATCTTTCTTTTTTTATCTTAAAAAAATACAAAAAAAAAATTAATATAACAAATTTAGATACCAAAATCTTAAATTTATCCTATTATCAAATTTGTCACACATATATATAAGTGTATTTTTTATATATTTAGTTGACTAACAAAATATTCTAATTAACTATCAGAATATTTCAATTCAAAAGTCATGGAAAGCCTTTTTAATTAATCGGAATCAAAACTAATGAACTTTATGATGTATTACCCAGTTACATAAATGAATTTCTTCCCTCTAGTGTATCCAAATCTTTTGACATTACAATTGATTTTGCTGAAGGGATAACAACTATTATAGCATACGAAATACTATAGTTACAATCAACATCCTTACCCGAAATATAAAACCCCATTTCAATCCAAATTAAATAAGTATCAAAATCAAATGCCCTTTAATCAATTAACATTTCTTCAGTTGTTCTTTGTATTGTTGCTTTAGAGCTCTGCATGCTAAAGTCACCCCCATGCCTTTTCAATTCTTGGGACCTAACAAATTCCTCTATTCTTGCCTTCAACTCCACGTTTGGAATCAGCATGTCTGCTGTAAGATGGGATCTATTGAATGGATCAGTCTGCAGGTCACATTAAACTCAATTAGGATTTCTAAGGAAATGTAGGCTTTCATTATTAAATTGAACGAAAGCAAGAAACAAGTGGAATATGTACGCTGTCACTAAGAAGATGTCTTTGAATGACAGGCCTGTCTATTGTGATCCTTGAAGAAGGTAAGATCACTGGATTCCTCATCAGAGTGTACTGCAAAATAGGAAATGAAGGAAGAAAATGAGAAAAATGATTCAGTGTTGTCTTGTACATCTCATTCGCTTGCCCCCTTCTTAAATAGCAGACTCAGTGTGTCAACAACCAAGCTACTGGCAATAATGGTTCCAGGGGAAGTAACAAGACTTAAGAGTTGCGGAGCACATACTTGAATTGGGTCAAGGAATTCTTCCGGTATCTCTCCAAGTACTGCTTCAGCGTCCATTGCCTCAGAAGCTGCAACTTTAGCTTTCGAACCAAGTTCAATGAATTCATGTATAACACTTCCATCCTCCCCAATTCTCCGAAGGACAACAGCTGCAGCACTAAATAACTGGTGCAGACAAGTAGAGTCAGGTTCTATTCATTCAACTACTATGGATTGTATTGCACATAAGAACTTTGTCAAAGCTTTACAAGAGTGGAGTTACCTGCTCATTGTATGATCGGCCATCCTTCGAGATGGCAGCTGGAAATATATTTTCTGAATCACCCCTAGCAAGATGGACATATATGTGGACAATCTTCAAGTGAATCAAAAAATAAAACGCATGAGATATCCTCCTTTTTTTTTTCCAAAAAAATGGATGTATTCAAATTTGGCAATAAAATAGTGCTACCAAAACAAAAATGCATTTAATGATTTCCAATTAGCCTGGTAAGATGACATCTATAGAAGAAAATTGAGTGGATGTAGGATAGAATTTCCTTGAGCAATTCACACTAACACAAGATATCATAACAGATCACAACTCATGAATGAACCTGATGAGAGATCTGAGGGAGACTTTCAACTGTGATGAATTTGGGCTTTAAATACTAACCAGCTTAAGAAACTAATTTGGCAAAGAGGGAAAAACCACCAGCAGCAGCAGACTCAACAGTGAAAAACAAAAGGTTGAAGGAATGTTTGAAATTGCTGTTGGAAGTCCTAAAAGCAGTTTTTGAATTTTTTTGATTTAATTGACTGATTTTTTTAATTTTTTATAAATTGCTTTTTTCAAACCTGCTTTTTGGAAAAACATCTATTTACTTGCTTCTATTAAAAACAGTTTTCAAAACTCAAAAAAAGTTAAAAATACAAAATTTTTTCCGAAAAGCGCTTTTTCCAACAGCAATGTCAAACAGGACTTGAATGAAAATTAGAGCTTCATGCTAACCTGCTTAAGCAACTGTTTTGGACGGAATTCATACTTCTCAGGATCTTTAAGAGTCAGAGATTTTCTTTGGGGACCCACAAGTTGTAATAGAAAGTAATTGAGCATGCTGGCCACTCTTTCAACCTGTTGAAAAGAAAAATGCATATTAAACATTGCTTCAGAAAAGGAATAATCCTCATCCTGACTGCTGTTTGAGAGTAGTTTGGATTTAGATACACAAGCTGGAGGGGAAATACCATCTCAGGAAGTAAGAAAGGTGCCGTAATTTGCTCTGATGTAAATGCTAGCATGCTTACATCTTTATTTGCCAACTTCATATCAATCTGAATGATCTAAAAAAAACAATAAACATTGAACCAGTTGATCATCTTAAAGATTTGTATATAAAGGAATAAAACCAAGCATGATTAAATGTACAGACATTCTCTTGTGAGTGGAATAGACGGGTTCTCTCCTGCCTCTCTTGGGCTGGTCTTCTCTCCCATTCTGCAGTGTTCGACATCTCAGCTTCCAATTCTTTAAGTTCAAGAATTTTGTTCAGACTTTCATCCAGAAGATAGATGCTATCATTGATTAAAAAGTTCAAGAAATTCAGATAGACACCCTTTTCCTCTTCCTTGGCAATCTGGAATGACATAAACCAGTGTCAGAGATAGAAAAGAGAAGTTTTAGTTGGCAAAGGAAACATAAGACATAAAATAATTAATGTACTTGTTACTCTACCTGTCTCCATGCATTTCTATGACTAGGGACTTGCCAAAGGTATTCAAGAAGTTCAGCAATATTATGTCGGATGTTGAACTTGTCATAAAACTACATAAGATTGAAAACAAACTGAATATTATAATCCAAAGAAACCAAAAACTTCCAATATCTGACATTGAATACAGGCCTGAGCATTAGTTGGTAATTCAATTAGAAAGCAAATGAAAACACATGGAAATAATAAGGATGCACAGAGGAACAAAAAGAGTTTCATCATAAGAGCATGCAGAATGAGGATTGTTGCATCAGAGATCTTAATCGTTTCAGTGTAATAGACCAGCTGGCACCAAAACTGACACCCAAAAAAGGAGTTCTGCCAAAGGAAGCAAACGTGGACCAGTTGGTTCTCACGTGACCAAAGCCAAACAGGCTCCATGAACCACCAAGGCATTGAAGTTGTAAGAGGTAATAGAACAAACTGTAACTTGTGCTTAACCACACATTTTGGAAATATTAGAATCAGATCCTAACAGTCACTCATACAGGGCGTGTTTGGCATCATTACCCATGTATTGTTTTCAGTTTAGAAAAACGACAACTTTTTTTTTTCTAATTTTTTTGTCTTGAGAAGCCATTGTCTTTCTTGCTCATTAGTGTTAATTGAATTTTTTTCGTGTGAGCTCTCTCCCCTTACCATGTTTGATCTTCTTAAAAAAAATCAACACTTAATATAACCAAGCTCTTGTCAAGTATTATCATTCCATAAAATCCAATTTTTGTGCGTGAGACAGATAAAGAAATCTCCTCCATAGCTCATCAATGATCAAACCACACATGAAACAATCCTTAATCCATATTCCAATCATCAATTTTTCATACGTTCAAAAGAAAGTAACCCATTAATTTCTCACGAATTCAAAAAGAAAAATAAATCCCATCAATTTGATCATTAATTTCACCATCTACAATTACCAAAACCCATAGCAGCAAACCCATTAATTTTCCCTTTTCTCATAGTCATCATACATTAGAAGCAAGCTTTTGAGAAACATGGCACAAAGCCTAGCTACGTCACATAGATTAGAAGGAGGAGAAGGGACAATAACAAAGAGCTGGAAAATGAAATCACCTGGGTGTGAGAGCCTGTGAACTCGATGTCAACATAAAGCTTCAAGAGGTTCCTCACAAGATGCTCAAGGGACAGTTGGTGCCCTTCAAATAGAGTAGCAGTAGTTGATGAACCACTGAAGATGCAATAATCAAATGTTGTAAGTACCTATATTTCCAGTTTTCCAAATTCAATTAAACTTTTTGCAGTGACCTACATAAACAAAATGGAAGATTTTAAATCACCTTCTACGAGGCATCCAGCAGTTCAATACTTCAACCATCTTTGCTCTTAGATAAGGGTTTCTGATATACGCTGGACTTGCCATGAACATGATAATAAAGTTCATAAAATCATCCTACCGAGCAAGCAAAAGAAGAAGGAAAAAAAAAAGTGAAAATGTTTGGGATAATGTAAAGGGCTTAGTTTTGGGATAAAGCACTTTAACATAAAGCTTACCAATAAGACTCCATCCAAAGCTTTTGGAATTCGGGAAGCAAATAAAAGCAATTCCATGGCATCTTCCACAAAATGTTCAGGCAAGGAAGCAAATTCCATAGGGCATGATGCTGGCAGAGGCATTCTAAATCCACCAACCAGACCAACCAACCAAACCACCATTAACCGGTAGAAAGAAAGTGCACACTGAAGAAATGCTTCATCCTATTTTCAGAAAGAACAGAAATTAATGATCAACATTTTTTTTAAAAACTATCGATATAATCAGGGGAAAAAAAAACCACTTCAACTTGATATGTTGGTAAACAACAGACAACTACTATTCATAAAAACAATATCTACGTCAGAAGACAAAAGCAGCAAGAAAATATAGAAAACGCAAGTATGACAACTGGAGAAAGAGCTAGCTGTGAGGTTGTGCTTAAAAGTTAGCCTAAAACAACAATTACCAAAAAAAAGTAAGTCCAGGCGGCAAAAAAACCATCCATTCTCTACAAAGTACATCAGAACTTATACAGGCACTGAAAACCCAACCTCTCAATCACAAAATACAATCCTCTTCCTTAATTACATGATTTTAAACCTTCAATTCTCAGTGTCTATTTCCCCATGAGAATCACACTAAAAACAAGGAGGCCTTACAAACGGTAATTGCTTAAGCCCTGTTTGGTATTGCGTTTGGAAAAAACGTTTTTTGGAAAAAATTTTGTATTTTTAACTTTTTTTGAGTTTTGAAAACTGTTTTTGGTAGAAGCAAGTAAATAGATGTTTTTTCCAAAAGTAGGTTTGAAAAAGCAGTTTATAAAAAATTAAAAAAATCAGTCAATTAAATAAAAAAAATTCAAAATCTGCTTTTAAATTTATCAACAGCAAACCCAAACACCCCCTTAGCATATTTTGGGAAAATGTGTCGTGCAGATGGGTGGTGGATATGTGAGAGAGAGAGAGAGAGAGGAGATCATGTACCCTTAATATCTGAGCTTCATAGCAAAGTTTTTCCTGTGTGTACAACTCTAAATCTTTTTCAAGCCGAGCAATATCCAGCTGCAGTTGTGGAGACGGTGCCTGCTCTTGCATTGCTTTCATAGTGGAGAGAGTGTCTTCACATCTTGATATCTCCTGTAACAATATGTCTAAGTAAAATAAGCATATATGCATACACAAATGCAATGCACGCATGTTCATATTTACATGCAGAGCAGATCAAATGGTCTAATACTCTAATTCATTATAAAACAAACAACACATTCTCAAAGTACATACATCTGCCCAGGTATTGAAGATGTATACATTACCTGAACCAGATGCTTAAAGTCTGAAAATGCTTTTAAAAGACCCAAGTTGAGAACCCTTGCAGTCATAAAGAAGCACTCACAAATAAATGTGTATTTAGCCTTTTTACCACCACTTGATGCACTTTTATGAGCACCACTACCTGAACTGGTGGCTTCTTGAGATTGAAGCAAGCGATTTTCACCATCAGTAGATACAACAGATATATCTGTTCTCCCATTATTTTCTTTATTAATCCACTCAGTAACTTCTTCTGATGACGCATGCAGAGCTGTCAATCCCCTACAGTTAGTAGAAAATCAAAAGGTAACTAACAATCAGGCCAGTGAAAAAATCAGCAATATGCTTTGTAAAACCAACTATTTCACTATATCAAGCAATTCATCACCTTAGATCCAAACGGTTGCCGTAAAAGACATATCTAGGATCAATTTTATCCCTTTTTGTCAAATTGACATCTAAAAATGGTTCACAGAGTCGAAGCATGACAGCGCTTAAATTGACAAACAACCCTGAACTTGCACAAGATATAGGATCCACCTGTAAAAAGTAAAGAATGCAAAATCAAAGTTGGGAGAGCATACATTAATATGTAGAAAATGAGAGACATTATTGCATAACATGCATAGTTATTAAAGGCGCACTGAGACGTAAAAATAAAAAATAACTGAAAAAATTATAAATTTTATTATTAGACAACTAGCAAGATAATATAATATTATAACTGTTAAAACTTAAAATACATATATCATAATAACAAAATAAAAACACATACATAAAGAAAAAAAAAATTTAATTAAGGTTTGAAATCCTAAACACAAAGTTCATAAGCTTACTAAAGACTTGAAATCCTAAACATATAAAAATCATAAGCTTACTAATATTGTATTTAACAAATTCTAACACTTATCAATTATCATAGTAAAGCATAATTCATAGTAAAACACAATTAGTCTTGCGCCTAAATTGTATTGTTCAAATCATTTTTATGGAGGCTGAAACATATGTTTTCTTTACCTTAATTTTTATTTTTGTGTTTTTATTATTTGTTTTGGAAATAATTAGGTGTAGTAAAACCTACTAAAAGTTTTTTTCAATTTATAATCAATGGTTCAGGTTTTTCCACATTAAAAAGAAGAAAAAAATACAAATATTTAACTAACGTCACCAAGGCGCGCCTATAGTTGTTAAAGGCCTGCCCGAGGCTCAAGGTTGATCAGGCTCCAACCTCAACGCCTTGAAAACCCAAAGTCGGGTGTTGTCACAAAGGTGCGCGCTTTGAGCCTAAGGCGAGGTGTGCCTTTGTGACATTAGTTAAATATTTATATTTTTTTTTTGTTTTTAGCGTCGGAAAATCTAAACCATTGATTATAAATTGAAAAGAACTCTTAGTATGTCTTACCACACCTAATTATTTCCAAAACAAACAATAAAAAAGAAAAAAAAAAGATTATGGCAAAGAAAACATATGTTCCAGCCTCCACAAAAATAATTTGAATTACACAATTTGGGCGCAAGACTAATTGTGTTTTGCTGTAATAATTCATAATTGATAAGTGTTAGAACTTGTTAAATACAGTATTAGTAAGCTTAGGATCCTTGTGTGTTTAGTAAGCCTAGGAGCCTTGTGTTTAAGATATCAAATCTTAATTAAGTTTTTTTTTTGTGTATGTATTTCTATTTTGTTGTTATGTTTTATGTGTTTTGAGTTTTAATATTTATAATATTATATCACCTTACTAATAGTCTAATAATAAAATTTATAATTTTTTTCAATTATTTTTTATTTTTGCGCCTCATATCAATCAGGCGCGCACCTACGCCTTGCGCCTAGGCTCTAAGACCCCTTAGCGCGCCTTGTGCCTTTAATAACTATGGGCACACCAAGGCGCACCTCACCTTAGGCCCAAGGCACGCGCTTTTGTGATAGCGCCTGCCTTTGGATTTTCAAGGCGCTAAGGATGGCGCCTAGTGCGCCTTGAGCCTTGGACGTGCCTTTAACAACTATGATAACATTAGTTTCATTATTATTTAGAAAACCTTAATGCACATTCCAGTTAGCAACTATGGGTGACTTTTGCCCTTTTTAGGAGAAACGCCGAGAAAATGTTACACTATGATTTAATTCAATATCATAGACCAAAAATTAATTCATAAGCACTGTAAGAGAAGCACAAATAAATCAAAAATAGGGAGACAAACTACCTGTATATGGGCTCTTGTAGAGTTTCTGTTGATCACCTCAGCAAGATACTGAAGAACATTCTCACGGGTGTCACTGTTTTTAAGGAGAGTGAGGAGAACATTTTCTAGGTCATCATATAAATTATTCATAAGAGTCTTGATTGTGGTAAAGGAAGATAATAAATCAGCTGGTCGACGTGTTGATACTTCAGAGAAGCACTGCTGCCTGGTGTTTTAAGGAGATAAAGACTTGATATGAAACTCTTACACGGTAATAAACATCACAGACAAGTGTAACAGAAAATTAAAAATGGATTCAAAGTAATATCAATAACTAAATTTTCTGCATTTAAATTGTAAAGGATAAGAAAGACCATAAGATGAATAAAAAGATAAGAGCACAGAATTACTATTGCTTACTAAATCATCCAAAAAGTACTATGCTATAGCCTTAACTAAAGATATCTAAGAAAAGATAAAGGGATCCACTCTTCAATCTCAGGATTAAAACCTCAAAAATTTTACCCAGAAAGTCAAAACCTTAATATGATAAACAATCAGCACAAGAGTAAAACATAACCCAAAATAGTTTGTATGTTGAATCTACAACACCTTATTTGTCATTATCCATTCAACACTAATAAATTTGTTTTACACAATCCAGCTACAGTACAAAACTTCGGGAAAGAGTACCAGCAACCAGAAATTCTAACACGAGGCTAATGCACACAGCCCCAAGTTCAACAGGCAGACACAGTTGAAAATGATCTAGAAATAGTTGTGCTTATTATGAGGTGGTATCCAGAGCAAAAATATAAATTGTTACCAAAATAAATTTAGCATTTGCTATACACAGTTTCATGACAAGGATGCAGAGAAGAGAATGGGCCTATATTCCTCTCTCTTTCTGCCTTCATTTTATCCCCCTTCTTTGTCAATACATAGTCATTTCTCTCTCTATAAAATTGGTAAGCTCTTGACATGTAAAATTGGTAAGCTATTCACAAGCTGGTAAAAACCAACTTTCAGTTGTTTGCAAGTAGCAATAGCTAAGAAGAAACATGGGATCCTCTTGAGAAACTGGCCCATATCACACTGATAAGTTCTCAAAGAAACCTCCCAGGATGAAACTAGTAAAGAAGCCATGATGACAACCACCCGTTAAAAGATAAAATGAGAGAGCCTCGCACTGGAGACCATTCCTATATAAGCTTAAAATATGATATCATTATAGTTGCAAGGATTTACCAAATAGACCATTGTTTTTATGTTCAATAAGAGACAACACTGTAAGCAAGCTACATATGGTATTCAATATTAATTTCAGTCAGTAGAACTTTATAGAATCAAATAATGAAAGTAATGTAGTTTCCTAGACTTCTCAACAACCAAAAATAACCAATAACAACCAAACATGGTAAAAGCATAAACATAAGCATACAAAACAAGTTATGCAAAAGAATACTACTCACCCAACATCCGGCTCACTCTTAAAAATGGTATGATCAGGCAATGCACTAACATGAAAGAAAGGCCCCAGAATACTCGTCATTTCTATAACTCGTCCATTCAAATAAGCTCCTTTAGGAATCCACCATGGATGATTCACAAGGGATTTAACCCCGACAGGAAAAGTAAGCAAATATTGCAACGCTCTTAACGGCTGTTGGAAGTTCCCCAGAGCAGAGACCTTTATAACATTACCTCTCAAATCCTCATAAAGCCCCTTCAAGATGGGGTCCAAGCTATCAAAATCCCCCTCCTGAAACAATTCCTCCAAAAACCAACGAAGCGGCGGTTGGGTTCCACTGCTGTTAAACCCATCGACAGCTGCAAATATAAGGGGCAAAAGCGGCGAGACAATGGACTTTTTCGAATCAGAATTAGAAGGAAACATATCTGGATTCCCCAGATGAATTCTACAATATGAAACGAACAATTTCTTAGCTTGCTTGATGGAGGACTCCAGCTCCATTTTGACACTCTTATCCTTCATATTAGCAATTTTCTTCTCCTCTTCCGTCGCCCGGCGGTAGCAACCAAGGAGGTACTGGAACGGAGGTTCAGCCCCGGGGAATTGACCCGATAATCGATCAATCAACACTCGCTCGACCAAGTCGCCATTGAGCTTCAAGTCTTTACTTTCGCTGAGGATCTCAGCAGCTGTCAACTCCAAGTATACGATTCGAGAATCGGTGACCGCAGAGTCAGTGAGGGAGACTAGAAAGATTTTGCGCAGGATTATGTCCTCAATTTCCTCGAGAGACCTTTGGGGCTTGTTAGAAGTCGCCATGGTTGATTAGATAACAGAAAAGGAGAAGAACGCGAAACAGTTGTGATTTTGAATATTTTCTCGGGAAACAATCGGAAAGTGAGTGTTTAGGGAAGGAGTATGGTGACAGCTAAACGGGAACTGTGTGTGGAAGTAATGCAGATGCACAGATTGATTAATTGTTGTATTCCGTAAGGAATTATGTTTTCAGACTTCTAATTCTACTCTGTTACGGTTTCTTTTTCTTTCTTTTTTTATGTCTTTGTAAAAATTTCAGGTTTGACAACTGTAAATATTGTGAGATTTAAAAACTATTATATCAGTTTTCTCGCTAAACTATTCATTTATTTTATTAAATTTTAAATTATTTGACGTTAATAAAAAAAATATTATATTTTACTTTTGTTTAAAGTTATTAATATAATAAATTAAAATTTAAAAAAATAATAATAATATTTTTTATTATTTCATTGCAGTTTAAAATTTTTTTAATTTTAAAGTTAATAGAAAAATATATTAGTAAACATTATAAAACAGAAAAAGCTGCTAGCATAAGCTTTAAATTTCAAAAATACTCAAACTTAATAAAATAATTAGTAATTTTCCTTCTAAACAAATTTCTACTTAATATTCCATTTGTTTTTCTAATATTAAAAATATATTAATTATTTTTAAATTAAAAAAATATCAGATGAATGAAATTTTTCGGAAAGTCAATTGCCTAAGAGCAGATGAAATTTAATTAAAAAAAATAACTAAAAAAGTATATGATAACCTTCCTTGGACGTCACTGTATGTTTGGATAAAATTTTGTTTTATCAGTAAATTATATCTCTGATTTTAGGTTATGGATGCTTAGATTAATTACTGGAGGCTTGACACATATGTAGCCATTTCAATTTTTTATTTTTTTCTTAGTTTGCTTTCTAAATTTGGCAACCATGGTTTTTTTAAATCCATTTTTTATCTAATTTTTTACTGGCAATCAAAATGTAATTTTATATTTTTAATATAATTTCAACTATTAAATCAATATAAAAGATTTATTACGTTTTTAAAATTTTACATGGGATAAATTGGAAAATAAAAATAGATTTCTAAGCTAAAAACTAATCTCGAAAGCAAACTTAAAAAAATAGAAAAATTCAGTGGCTTAGGTTGAGTTTAGCCATTAATACTGGATGAATTGAAAAGATTTAATTATATAAAAAATTATGAACTCTATAGTTTGTCACAATATCAAATTCTTTAAAAATTTGAATTTAAATATATATACTTTAAATTTTAGAACAAATCTAATTTTGGGTAGATTGAACCCCACTTTAATTCTACATGAAAATGAAATAGAAAAATATTAAAAATATAAAAGAATAATGTGGTAGTTTAAAGTTGTGTTAAAGTAGAAAATTTGCCCCGACGGATGGAAAGAGATAACAAATTTTCCACTTCAGTGCCATCTCAAATAATCACATCATTCTTTTTTTATTTTTAATATTTTTCCATGTCAGTTCCATATAATTATAGTGAAATCCAGTCTATCTGAACAATATTTGTTATAGAACTTAAATTACATATAATTAAACTTAATTTTTTTAAAAATTGAATATAATTGTGAGCATGTATAAAAGTTTAAGATTTTTTATATAATTAAAGCAGTTGGTAAATTACTTTCTGATGTAATAGAATTCTTATTACCAAACAACTAAACCAATAAATTTAAGCCACAAAAATATAGTGTACATCTCAAAAAAAAAAAAAAAAAAGCTAATACAAACGGGAAAAATTAAGGAAAAAAAAACTTATTAATAGGATTTTTAACCACTAGGAATTAGAAAAGTGAAAATTTTTGTATTTTTTATTGAGTCTTAAATTAGAAAAAATTGACTTGTTATTTTCCTTTCAATTAGACATGCTCTCTCTTAATATATATAATTAATAATTAATTTCTAAATACAAATCATGTTATTGCTTTATGTGATTTTTTATTAGTTATTTAATTTTTTAGAGGTTAGATATTAAATCTATGACTTTCTACTCTTGTCATATGATAATTTCAATTCGTTTGAGCCGAATTATTTGGGCAACTTTTACATTAAGTCAACTCTGGAAAAAAAAAAAAAAAAGCAAAGAAATCTAAATTATATATTAGCTAAATTGCTAAAAAAAACTGAATTTTTAGGATTGTATAAAAAATAACATGTATTTTTAATTTTTTTTATTTAAATAAATAAATTTTTAATATTTTATCAATTTAAATATGAAAATTTTACAGAAATGTCAAAAAACGGATATCTATTTACATTTTTACTGTCGCTTAAAGTTTTTGTCAGTTTTATCAAAAACAACTTTCTAAAATTACAACAATACTGAAATCTCAAAAAGAATTAATTATTAAAGAAAAAAAAGAAAAAGAATATAATTCAATCAAAATTCAAAACATTACAAATTCTCAAACAAAACAATTTGGTATACATTTCGATATACCTTGAAGGTACCTTAGAGATAACTTGGATATACTTTTAGAAATTCTATGAGAATATTTTTGGGATACCTTGATTCAATCACACATAAAATCCAATAAAAAACAATGCAAAACATTACAAATTTTCAAACAAAACAGTTTGATATACTATAGGTATATCTTAGAGATATCTTGAGTATACTTTTAGAAATTACATAAAAATATCTCATGAATACATTGAGTATACATTGAGAGTACCTTAGGGACCTTAGGGATTCTCAAAAAAATTTCGTAAGAGGAATTTTCAGAGTATAATTTGGGGGTAGCTTGAGGATACATATCATTTTGGGAATTCCATGAGAATATATCAGGTACACCTTGGAGATACTTTAGGTATGTCTTGGGAATTCTCTAAAAATTCTCTATGAGGAATTTTTAGGGTATACCTTGGGGGTACATTTGGGAATTACACGAGAATATATTTCATATATCTTGGGAATATCTTAGTAATTTTTACTAAAAAAAAAAAAGCAATAACACTAATAAATCATAATTAAAAAGTAATTAGTCAATAAAATGGATCACTTGAATGTTGTTAAGAGAAAAAAAGAGAAGGAAAAAAATTGGATTACAATTAATTAAAATTAGACATGCAAACAAATCATTGTAGTCAAATACCGATATCGTTGCTGTCAATACCATTTCAACATCTGAACACTATTGCCGTTACAATTGCATCAACTTCTTCTACCTACAAACATTGTTACTGTCGTAATGTCTCAGGTAGGGGAAGAGGTTGAAGGAGAAAGATAAAGAACGAACCAAGCACCGAAAGAAAATGAGCACAGAAAGAAAATGAGCACAAAAGAAATTATTTTTTGGTAAAAATGAAAAGAAATAAAAACGCCGGTAATTTTGAAAAGAAAAGTTAAAAATTGGTAACTGGCGAAAATTCTCTTTAAATATTATAACCAATTTAGTAGAAAAAATTACTGATATATCTAAATTTTCTGGTGAGTCAGCTATTTAGTCAATATCATGTATCTAAACTTTCTGATGAGTTAGCTATTTAACCAATATTATTACTATTGAAATATTAACATTATCTTATATGTGAGCAAACAAAATGTTTATGAAGTATTGACTAGTCATCTGCTTAGTCAGTAAAAAAAATATTATTGTCAGAAAGTTCAAACAGATCAACAATTTTATTTAAAAAATTGACTAAAATATCTAAATTGAAAAAATATTGAAAGTTCATTTATTTAATTGAAAAAATTAAAAATACATATTATTTTTTATACAAATGTAAAAATTCAATTTTTTGTGGTAGTTTAGCCTTATATATTTTATCATACCATAGTATATATAAAAATGGAAATAAAAGAAATAAATAAATTTACCAAAAAACTAACATGATTGTATTAATTAATTAATTGAGTTAATTTTATCATTTAGTAAATAGTATTAATAATTTATTAATTAAAAATTTATTTATGTTATAACTAGATAACTATATTTTATATATAAAACAAATTAGATAATTAATATTAAAACGAAAGAATGGATTCAATCGACTTTTTGATGTAAATTAGGACATTAGAATAAGAAAAGATTTGAGAGAGTGTAAAATAGTGATAAAAAGAAATTTGAAGGAGAAATAATTAAAAAAAAATTGATGTAAACAAAATTAGGTAAGTCTTTTTTTGATAATCTACTAACAATATTTATTTGAGTTTTTTTATTATTATAAATTTAAATTTAAAAATTAAAATATTGTAAATATTGAATCTAAAAATCATTGTTACAATTTAATTATAATCATCATATCATATCATAATAATACTATATATAAAAGTAAGAATAAGAGAATAGATAAATTTATCAAAAAATCATTTTGGTTATATTAGTTAATTATGTCAATTTTGTCATTTAATAATTAACCTATTAGTTAATATTATTAATAATTCTAATTAGAAGTCCAATTATATCCGGTAACTAAGATAACTAATATTAAAGAAATAATAAAAAAAAGAAAAAAATAATATGAAACAGGCAAAAATATAGTAACAAATATTTAGAAAACGATATTGTTCAAACAAGAAAAAAATGGAAGAGAAGGAGAGAACGAAAATTAGTCTTTAAAATATATTCATTTCCACTTAGATGTATAAAAGTCTCAAAAATAAAAATTCTCCCTTAATAAATTTTTTTTTTTATCTCATTGTCATAGTAATATTCCTCGTATATAATTGATATACTGAATTTACATAATGATAATTATAAACTAAATTACAACAATACACATAATATATAACATTAATTTCAAAATTTTGATACAATTTTTATAAGTTATTTGAAAAATTATAATTTCTAAATATTTTTTATATTATAATGAGTTAAATTTTTAAAATTTACGTGCATAGAATAATATAATTTACTTTTATATAAAATATAAAAATCAAATATAATTAATAACTATTAGTATTTAAATTAAATGTGATTTAAGCTTGACAAGATTATTATTATTAATTTATTTAATAATGATGAGTCCAGTTATTAAAAATCATGTGCATCACACGTGAAAAATCAGAAATAAGGGAACAGACAAAATAACTGTAAAATACTTACTATCTCTATTTTATGTATGATTCTTAATAATAGACAAATTAGTAATTTGAAAGAATATAAAAGTAGCAATAAAGGGGGATATACAAAATAACAGTAAAGTAATTACTACATTTATTTTATATATGACTTTTAATAATAGACAAATTAGTAATTTGGAGGAACGTAGTTTACCTAATAAAAATGCAAGAGTATAAATAAACAACTATAAAGTAATATTAAATTTAAGATAAATATGCACTCCTATAATTTACTATGAATAAAATACTAAATAGTAATTAATGACGAGTCTAATATTTAATAATCACACATTTAATAATTTAATTTATTAGTGAATTAATATTAATAATTTATTAATTAGAAATCCAATTTTATATATATATATATATATATATATATATATATATATATATATATATATATATATACTGCTTAGTTAGTAAACAAAATATTATCTTCAGAAAGTTCAAACAGGTCAATAGTTTTATTTAGAAAATTAGCGGAAATGTTTAAATTGAAAAAATATTGAAAGTTCATTTATTTAATTGAAAAAATAAAAAATACATATTATTTTTTATACAAATGTAAAAATTCATTTTTTTTATAATTTAACCTCATTTTTTTTTATCATACCATGCTATATATAAAAGTAGAAACATAGGGAACATACAAATTTACTAAAAAGTCAACTTGACTGTATTAATTAATTAAATTAATTTTGCCATTTAGAAAAAATATTAATAATTTATTAATTAAAAGTTTATTTCTATTAGTACTAGATAACTATATTTTTTATATATAACAAATTAGATAATTAATATTAAAAAGAAAGAATGGATTTAATCAAGAAAGAATGGATTTATCTTTTTGAAATAAATTAGGACATTATATAATAAGAAAATATTTGAGAGAGTGAAAAATAGTGATAAAAAGAAAATTTGAAGGAGAAATAATTTAAAAAAAAACTGATGTAAACAAAATTAGGTAAATATTTTTTTGGTAATCTACTAACAATATTTATTTGAGTTTTTTTATTATTATAAATTAAAATTTTGTAAATATTGAATCTAAAAGTCATTGTCACAATTTAATTTAATCATAATCATCATATCATATTATATATAAAAATGAGAATAGAGGGACATACAAATTTACCAAAAAGCCATCTTGATTGTATTTGTTAATTAGATTAATTTTATCATTTAATAATTAATTTATTAGTAAATATTATTAATAATTTATTAATTAGAAGTCAAATTCTATTAGGACTAGATAACTATATTATATATATATATATATAAAATATCAAATAACTAATATTAAAAAAATAATAAAACAAAAAAAAATAAATCGAAATACAGAGAAATATAGTAACAAATATTTAGAAACGAAACTATTCAAACAAGAAAGAAATGGAAGAAAATGAGATTATACTGCCCCAAAGTTCATAAACTAAAGTTAGACTTTAAAACATATTCATTTCCATTTGGATGATGTATAAAAGCCTCAAAAATATATATTTAATTGAAAAAATTAAAAATACATATTGTTTTTTATACAAATGTAAAAATTCATATTTTTTTTTTTGGGTAATTTAGCCTTATATATTTTATGAGTTTAAAAAGTAGCAATAAAAAATGTGGCCAACAAAATTTGTAATTAGACATTTGCAAATAGATTACAGAAAGCAATACATGGAGGCTCATTTCCTCTAATCCTACAGCAAAATGCCTTTAGAACCTAAAATACAAGACTCTCCCTTATTCCAAGTGCTCAGTATTACAGAGGTGATCAGAGCCGCGAGGTCTTGATTCTGAAACCCCAGAAAACACTAGCTAAATGGTAACATGGATGGGACTACCCTCATTGTAATTTGTAAGTAAATGTTAATAATGTTCAATTTAATTGTATGATTTTATATGATCTAATTTAGAAAGATTTCAGAAGCAATCGTCACTATCAGAAGAAGAATGGCATGAAGTGTTTGAATTAGCTGGACCAAAAACCAACTCCAAACAGAAGGCAGGTCCACATATTGACTTGCCCTTCTTCCCAACTTTATCCAAATCCTGAACTGAAAACTGCAACATGCATCAACAAACATACCTATAATTAGCAGCAGTTTCAACTTATATCCAGTGTAATAAAATGTTCACACAGTTACTGTAACCTATGACAGCTGACTGGCTATTAAGCCATCTCCAACCCACGTCAAAATAACGGAGAAGTTGCAAATGAAGACAAAAATAGCATTCTGCACACCATCTTCAACCAATGCCATTATGCACACCAAAAATGGTGTGAACTGCAGTAAAACGCCCAAGCCATATCACTGTAATCACACCAGTTTTTGGGTATAAAATATTCTTTTTGGCATAAAAAATGGTTATGGGTTTAGGAATGAAGCTAGAAATATTTAGTTGGAGCGGTAAAGAAAAATTTTATACAGAGTTGAAGGGATAAACTATATATTTTTGCAGGATTTTATTGAAATTTTTGAAGGATCCATGTATATATATGAAAATTTTCTTTTGGGCTTGGGGGGTCCGGGCCCTTGTGAGCTCCTCTTCCCTTTGTCCATGTATGGGTTGGAGAAAAATTTAATATTGTTACAACATTTTTGAGCAAAATTAATACCAAAATGGTGTTTTGGATTGGAGATAGCCTAAAGACCAACTGACAATAACAGCGAAATCAGTCCTTAGAATTACCTGTAAAAGGCTATGTTTGATGAAAGCAGTGTTAAAGCAGACATAGAACAGGCGCGTTCCTATCAGTTTCTGGTAGAAGATGACTCTCACATCACCTTTAACCTGTTCGACCAAATATAAATCACCATTCAATTATATACAAAGGAATTAATCTTTACTCATTAGGCAAGACAACATGAATTGCTTTACTTGTACTGGTTTACTGAAATAGAATTCAACACAATTCTTTTGATCAATAATAGGACGTTCTGTGTCCATTTGAACAACAACACGACCCTCTTCTGTTTTCTTCATTTTCTCCCCTTCATCATCTTCAATGAAGGAAATATAATAACGAGGACTACAATTTCTTTGATATCCTTTTCTTATTGGTCTGCAGCAACCCTTTGCTAATTCCACCGGTGGACGGTATTGCTGTCCAGGAACCTGCCAAAATAAGAGGCAGATTTCCTAATTAGTATACAAAGAATTGAGAGAAGATGGCAAAATGCTGCAGCCTGCAGAAAAAAGATTAATAGTAACCTTACCACTTGCACCTCTGAAACCACAAAGAAGATTGATTCAATGTTAACTGTGTCATAGAGACGAATTCGTCTCAATTCTCTACTACAATAGTGAGGCAAGTTCACTATGGGAGGTCCATCGCCAACTCCCTTAGGAAATGAAAGTATATTTGCCCAATATCCCACATAACGCCGTTGGCTTGGTATCGAGACCTGCATAAAACATAGCAGATTGTTGATATCTGGTAGCTGATAAGTCGCTGATGAATATATAATGTGTTAGTATTATATGACTCACGCCTTGATTGTTGGTAGTCCTTTTATTTGCATACAATTGAAGAGCTTCCTCAGCTGTCATACCACTATAGACAAGGTAGGCACAGACCATTAATCCTGTTCGACCTTTACCTGCCTGAAAATTTAACCGAATTTAAGGTGACACAGATTTTAACATAATGTTTTTGTACATAGAATTTCACAAAAATTATTGAGGAAATTTGATTTCTAGCAGTCATTGTACCATGCAGTGCACAACTGCAATGTTTCTCGAGTCCTGTGAAAGCCAAGAATTAACACTTTCACAAAAACTCTTGACCATTTCCAGAGGTGGCACATGGTTGTCATCAAAAGGATATGTCTCGACTCGACCATGAAAATGTGCCGGATCATATGACTCCTCGGTACATAAATTATACACCTGCAAATTATTTCAAACAATGTACTGTAATTAAGGATAATTGTATGGCTGGTTTGTGTTAATTATATGGTTACATGGTTTGAAATAAACACCTTGTAGTGATCGCGATGTCTCATATCGAGCACAGATTTCACCTGCCACATGGGATTCCGATACATGGCGCGCATACGTTCAGCAGGGAATGACATAGCCAACAATCTGTCTGTGATGTATGACATGTCAAGATCATATCCAGCCACCAGCATTCGCCTTCGATGCTTAGACACCAAGTTTCGAAGAAAAATGCTTTTGGTGAGGTAATTAATGAGGGAATAATGAATATGTTGTAAATTGGAGGTTCCATTCTTGGCAAGCTTCGGACCCATTTAGCTGATAGAATGAGATGTTTTCTGCCAACAAGTTAGATCTCTGCTACAAGATAAATGCACAACTCTTTGATAAACATATCAACCTGTTCATTGGTTACAATTTGCATACCTTAGTTGAATGTGAAGCTACCAATGCAATTCTTAAGAGAGTCAAAGCGATTTCTAGGACCGGTGCAGAGAACGTGCAAGTCCTAGAAATTGCTGCTGTATTGAATGTTAGAGAAGTATGTTCAGGGAGGCCAAGAGGTGACGATAAACTCCATGTTCTTTCTGGTGCAAAGTGAAGAATTGAAAGATTGTATAGAATTTGGATTATTGTATGCTATAATTGGAGGGAGCTTTTGTGCCTCCATTTCTCAGCCCCTAATTTTGAGGCAAACAAGCCGTAACCTTAGGACTTCTTCTATTTTCTCTCTTCCTTTACTCCACCAATAGCAATAGTTTTAATAACTGATATTTGCAGGACCCGTTTGGATGATTTTTTTTTTCTTTTCCAATTATTTCATATAATATATAACAATAATAAAAGAAAATCTATTCCATGGCTTATCATGGAGAAATATTATTCAAGGTGGTCATGTGGCCTGATTGACATAAACATTGCAGCATATTGCAGCAGGCGCCGATCAGTGCCGTCATTCTGTATTACAGGATTCACTGGACGTCTAGTCCTCACCCTGTAACGGCGCCAAGCGAATTGTATATTCACTGCTGCCCATGTTCGCCAATTAGATGAGTAATATCTTGCAGTTCGCTTGAGCCTTTCGTTGGCGAATTTGTAACGAAAATGATCGGTGATGTAACGAAGATGGTTGGCATCGAGACCGAATGCTTCGATGGATTCTAAGCAAACAAATGTAGCAGATGAAGCTGGTAGCCGATCTATGAATGGGCGGCGAAGGCACCATGAAAGTAGCTCGTCACCCAAAAAGCCTCCTGGTTCAAGCACACTTGTTGCTACCACCCCTTTGCTAAGACCCTGGCTTCTCTTTATTTTCCCCCGAACAATGAACACCATCCTCTGCACTGGATCTCCTTCTCTAATTATCTGATGCAAAAGCCATCAAAATGTTTTAAATTATTCATTTTAAGCACAGATAAATGATGCCAACATGATAAAGATTTCACCTTTTCATCCTTGGAGAAGACAAGTGGCATAACTCGATCACATATATTATCAAGAATAAGATCATCCAAGTTGTGGAACAGAGGAACCTGGATTCAAATTTGACATGTCTATATTAATAAGCTTCAGCTCTATATGGTGATCAGGATTGTGAGATATTAAGTTGCAACTCGAGTCGATATATATATATATATATATATAATACCTTCTTGATGAGATCTAGACAAAGGTAGCGTTTGATATCTCTGCGGAGTCCTTCGGGTAAGTCTTTGATTAGTTCCATCTCATCATCTCCTCCCATGGCTACCCATCTATGGCGTTCGAAATGGCGAACTCTCTGCCTTAAAGGAGATGATAACTGTCTCCGCCTCATCCACCATTCCATATCTCGACATCTCAGCTGCATTTTCCTCTTCTTCGCCATCACCGCGTGCAGAAACACCTTCATTTTCCATTCATTGATTCTCATGTTGAAGAGCAACAATTATATAGTTTTCATTTACAGAAATGAGCAAAGTGTGAATCAATAACTCACTTGAATATTTCCTATCAACAAAGTGAAGAGCAATAAACCACTAAGCACTAAACATATACTGAATATCACTTCTAGCCAATTACTGGTAGGTTCAAGATCATTGCCAAAGGTGCTGCAATTCAAGAAAGAAAAAATAAATAAATCTTGAGCTCCAACTCCCAAAAAAAGAAATCCGGATCTTGGGATATTTTACAAGTAAAAATGAATGAATTACCTGAGAGTCATCAAGCCCCAGAAAATGGGATAAAGGATCTTGACAGCCAAAGAATTGCTAGAAATGACAGAAAGAGCAGTCTTGTAAATTCCATATCCGAAAGGTCCAGAAACATCTAAGCACAATGGCTTTGTAACAGCTGCAGTTGAATTACCACCACATGGATTTCCAATTATGCCTGTTGGGACCAAAAACTGATAGCAGACTTCGTCTGAGCAAGACAAAGAGAGGTCACAATTTGGCCTTCTTTCACACTGCTGCCTCAGGCATGATGCTACTCTTTGTATTGCAAGAACATACCAACATCCTCCGGCGACCTGTAACAAATCAGCAGGTGATCAAGAGTTCAAACCCGACAATGTTTTTTAGAAAAAGAACAAGCATCACTGCATCAATCAACTTACATTAGAGGCAATGAAATAGGCGATGAGATTAAGGCCGAATCCCCACCAAATAGTGCCGAAGATATAACCAGTGACTTTTTGCATTTTTCTCATTAAATATATGCAGTGGTATACTTTAGGAAGGAATTGGAAGAGGAACATTAATAGGAGTATTGTCATTATCAGCATAATCTGCTCTTCTCTTATCAATTTGGGAAGAATTAACCAGAAGACAGCCTGAAAGACCAAATTCATCGTATATTTATTTATGGTATAGATTGTACAGTAGTGAAATTAATCTGAAAAATTAAGCTGCTTTTTTTCTTAATTAGATCAAAGCTGGATATATATAATTAATAGAAGAACAATTTTTCAACATATTCGCTATAATTATGAACAAATTAAAGCACAAAATTTGTCGTAATAATAATAATATGTTATCAAAAGTATATATATATATATATATATATATATATATATATATATTTCCCTCCATTTCATATTAACTATCACTTTTAAAAAAATATAAAATTACATTTATTTGTCACTTTTATATAATTAAGGAGATTTAATTTTTTTTTTTCAATTTTTCCCTTCATGTTATGTAGAATTCTAAAGTCATTTTTTGTAGGCTTAAACTAAACAACTATACACTTTCTTATTTTTTATCTTTCTCAATAATTTTGAGGATAAATTTTTAGGTAGATTGGATTTATCATATTATCCATAGATCAACTCAATCACATAATGACATGTATTTATTTGTGTTATTTTTATTGGTAGATGTAAACATAAAAATAAAACAATTAAATGCATGTCACTATATAATTTGATTGATCTAATAGATCAA
Organism: Balakata baccata; assembly: GCA_949630135.1. Classification (NCBI taxonomy): domain Eukaryota; kingdom Viridiplantae; phylum Streptophyta; class Magnoliopsida; order Malpighiales; family Euphorbiaceae; genus Balakata; species Balakata baccata. Next base: position 67,412 of record CATIWF010127076.1, read on the forward strand.
GTAAGAATTTCTCAATTTTAAGTCTTTCAATACAAGAGTAATTTAGTTTTAAATGCTTATTTTCTTCTAAATTTAAGATTTTTTAATTCTAATGAAATCCAAAAGTAATAATTAATTAATATAGAATGGAGGGAGCATATATATATATATATATATATATATACACCTTGAAGAGAAATGTTAGCAAAACTTTACAACACTCATTTCTGATTGGTAGGTGAAAAGACAAAATAAGAGTGAGGAAAAAAATAACTTTTAAAAATTTATTGATCTTCAACAACTAATTAAAAAATAATAATAAAAAAAAGTTGAAGAGTATTGGGGAAAAGTGTCCTTTAGCATTCCTCATAGCTCATACCTTAAAACCAACAAAACCTTGTTATAATCACCTATTCATCAAGCATCAGCACTGACAGCCACCTTTTGTCACCCCGGCGGCACCACCCTTATTTCCTGTTTTACTAAGTATTGCCTAAATTTGGTCTTTAGAAAAATTTTCAAATTTTCTTATATATATGTAAATTTAAAATAATAACTCCTTTTTTTTATCAATAATAACTTTTCAATACTTATTTTCTGATTGATTAATAAAAATACAAAAGAATAAACAAAAAGAAAATTAAAAATTTATTTTTAAGAATATCTCTCCCCAAACAATCAATATATATATATATAATGGGTGTTGGAAAGTACTAAAAAAAATATTTGTAACATTCCTCTTTTCTATAAATATTTATTTTTCTTTATTCATACACTAGAGTATTTAAAAATTGATAATTGAAAAATAAATAATTATATTTTTTGTAATATCTGAATTTATTAACAGTAAATTTCCTTTTTTCGGTGTAAATCACAGTATATACATTCGTGTTACTATTTAATATTAATTCCACTTAGAATTTAGTCATACTAATTTTTTTTTTCTTTTGCCACAACCTTTGAGTTAATAATGAATTTTTTTAATAGTATATTTCTTTAATTGAATTAATACCAATACATTTGTTTGTTTTCTTTTTTTTTTTTTTCAAGAAAAGAATTGAACCCCTAATGCCATTAGGACTAGCCGGCATACGAATTTGTGCCAATTCGTTTTAATCGGTATAATGATCTTGATTACGTACGAAATCCCGACTTCCAACTCTAGCGTAACCTCTGTATGTATATATATAGCCTAGATGAATTTCTCATATAGCCTATCCGTAAATAAGAAATCTACGTGGCAAAACATGATTGGACAACCTGAAAACTTGTAACCAAGTCCTAAGGTGAGATCGAAACTGGAGAAATTCTTAGTGAACCAACCTGAGGGACGGGCAGAATTACGAAGACATCAAACCAGAAGCCTCTGAAAGACCGCACGTAGTGAGTGGCTATGGCACGTGCGTCCCACACGAGTTTCCCACATCCGACCACCAGCGACTCTCTGGACACGTACGCCAACCTGAACTGCAGCCACAGATGGCACAAATGCAAGGCGTCCACGCACGTGCGAAGCACGGTGACTATTGCGGCTAACCCGCCGTCCATGTAGAGGCACGGCGCTCCGCCTCTACCGACTGACAACGAGTAGAAGAAGAGAGGATCAATGGCCAGGGCCATGCCACGTGCCAGAAGGAACGCGCGGTTCCACCTCTGCACGCGCTTGCTACGGGGATCAAGAACCGTGCCGAACGGGCCGACTTGTAACCTTGATAGGGGGCGAGAGGTGTGTTTGTTGAGGGCAGGGGGGTTTTGGATGGGGACAAGAGATGAACCGGCGGAGGCGATCCATTCGGGGGAGTGGGCGTGGTCGCAGGTGGTGGAGTGAAAGACAGGAACACCAACCTGGGTGCAGGCATAACATTCTACGGAGTTGGACATAGTGTTGTCATGATGATCCCCAGCAGTGTCATTGCGAGGGAGCAGCAGTCCAATCCACCTTTGGAAGGAGAAGTGGAGGTTGGAGTGAGAAGGCATGGTGGGAAGAGTGGAACCATGGGAGAAGAACTGAAGAAGAAGAAGTGTAAGAGAGGAGAGAAGAGGTTGGAGGGATTATAATGAGAAGAGAAGAGATAGAAGGAAGTAGCAGTCTGTCACGCAGCACATGAAGAAGAAGCAGTCACATACGGCATGTAGAGGTGGAGGTGGGGCCAATGCGTCTGGTGGTCCGCCCAAGCCCCCCAAGAAGCCGCACTGACACGTACCAGTTTGGACCCCACCATATTGACTGGGTTCGCCCGTTCTAGTATTTAATTTTTACAAATTATACACTAATTACGCCTATCATATTATATATAATTAAATTAATTAAATTATTCCTATAATAAAAATAATACAATTAAATCAAATACATCAATAAATGATATGGTGGACTCATATTATTTAAAATTTTTTCTAATTTTTATTTATGAAATTATTAATTAGTTGTGTCACTTAAAACTGCAGCCTCCCCCCTCAACCTCCACATCAGCAACTGCTGGCTTAAATTGAAAAACCCTCAGTCCCTCACTCTCTAATTTCCACTACCCTCTCCTATTATTAACTTTAACTTAATATTAGACATTTACTAGGCAAAACTGAAGAAATCAAGTGAATTCAATTTGTCAAAAAATATATGTTCATTTTTTTTTTAACAAATATCAATTAATCTTATATGACAAATTAAATTAATTCATTTATTTTTTTATTTTTATCAATGCGATTTTGAATTTGAATATTTTTTTAATAATAAGAAAATGAACGTGAGTAATTAATACCTTTTTGGAAATTGATTTTGACGTCTAACTCACATTTAAAAATTAGAAAAATGATCTCTGTCTCGCACTCGTGGAATAAATAAAATTGGTGTTAACTAACTTTGTACTAATACTTTCCGGGCGTTTCATTTTGGTGAGTGCGGGGCCGCATTTACATACTAAAATCCAAATATTATTGTGTGAATCTAGACAAATCCCAACCATATACTAAGTTTAGAAACTACCAATTTTTTTATAAAGAAAATGTGATAGTTTAAACTTTCATGTATAGTTAATTCCGGTTAATTTCATTTATAGTTACCGAATTTTACTTTTATTACAATAAAATTATAAAATTTTATTAATATCAAAAAAATTAATAAACTATATTTTCATTTTACTAAAATTACTTTCGGTTAATTTTCATATATGAGCAACCGGAAAGCTAACGTATCATCTAAAATTTGATGCTGCAGCTGATATTTTACTAAAAACTGGCTGTAAGTAAAACAAAATAAGGTTTAATAACTTTTTTAAGGATGAAAAAAAAAATTTATAATTTTACTATACTAAAAGTAAAATTCAGTAAACATAAGTAAAATTAGCCCAATTACCCCCAAATATTTTAGGTGAAAGTTGATAACAATTAACATGTGTGGTTTTCATGAGATTAATTAACAAAAATAATAATCCACATTTATTATAAGATTTATATTAATTTTTATTTAAATTGATTTTCTCAAAAAATCATATTGGGATGATTCCCAATTTTTTTCTATACATATAGAGGGCAGAGAATGTTTGTAAGAAGAAGACAACAATCAAGTGTTGGAAGAAAAATATTTGCTCTTTTTCCTCCCTCAATATATAA
>CATIWF010127077.1:0-86566 GCA_949630135.1 Balakata baccata
GGTATCAGAGCCATCCCATAATTTTTTGAGCAAAATGACTATTTTATGCTAGTAGACTCGGTTTGGTTATGGATAATTTTCTTGTTGTTCTTTTAGATTTGATCTATATATTATGTTGCATGTGATGTTACATGATATATCTCTTATTTTGTTTTGGGTTTTTCAAAAGTATTATGAGTTTTATTATTTTTATAAATTGGTTTGTAATATTAATATATCCATAATTAATTTTTATCATTATATTGAAGTTCTTGGTATGCCAAAAGAATATAATGTAAAAAAAATTTTTGGAACATGGAGGCCCGAAATTTTGAGAAGGAGGAGCAACTAAATAGATCTGTCAAGATGGAGATTAATTTGTATTTTTCATTTTTGGGTGGAAAATTTTTCTAGCAATTGCAATATGATTGTAAATTGCATGATTAATTTCTATTATTGCATGTGATGTGATTATATGTGGTAAATGATTGAATATGTGAGCTTTAAATATTAATTTTAGATTAAAATAAATAAATATTTATATATATATAATTTAATTTAAATGAGATTTAAATTAAATAGTTATATTATATATATATGTGTGTGATTTAATTTAAAAGAGATTTAAATTAAATTATTATATATATAAATTTTTATACGGTTGATTTTTTTCAAGTTGTTGAAAAAATTCAACAATATGTATAAAATTTATTTTTGGATCTGGTGGGTATAATAATATACTCACAAAATATATATAGATATATTTATTCCAAAATTTAATTTAAACATTATATAATATGATTATATAATGAGTTCACATTTGTTTATGAAACATAAAGTACATACTAAAAAGGGGTAGTATGCATTTTATTCAATCAAATATCATATGTATATTTATAGATCCATAACCATCCGAGAATAGATGTTATCACTTTTTAATGATCATATCAGATATGACATGAAAAAGACTAATGTGCAAACATTAACCTTAAAATTGAATTATGTGATAATTCAAAGATAAATTCACAGCTTTATGGATGCTGGTAAATTTTTTATCTGGTTAATGTGCAAAGTGAAATCTTTAAAATTAAGATAAAAGACCAAGTAATATTTCCAAAGATAATGAATCTAATAAAGATGTAAGATGTCTACATTGAGGCTCTCCATGAGAGCATTAATATGCAAGTTATTGTATATTAATGATAAGGTCAAATAATGTATTTGACTTGTAAAATAGATGTGCATCTAATGTTGCAAAAATGTCATTTTGTGAAGCTGAGTGGCGCTAGATTGGGTCCATTTATTTTACTGATCTCGTGGGTAAGATTCATCTAATATGTTAGCCCAAGAATGTCATTTTGTGAAACTGAGGGTTAATGTATTATGAGCCAGTTAAAAAGGAAATAAATTGAGTTTACAATTGTTGTATTTGGCAAAGAGTTGTCATCTCATTAATATGCTAATATTCCAAGAATGTCACTATGAGAAGCTAAGAAATATTAATTAGAGTATTATTGAGACTCAATTTACTTACTAGAAGTTTAACCTAATGGAACTTCCATTTCCTACGAGAAAAGTGTAGGATACGGCAAATTAGTGGGAGAACAATTATGATTATGTGTCCAAATCATTTTGGTTAATTGGTTTGACCATTAATATATAATTAAACTGATACATTTATTCTTTCTGCAGTAATTTCTCTAATTATATGGCTACACCATCACCACTTCAATCGCTATTGGACCGTAATTGGCTCACCTGGTCTAATTATGTGGACTGGTTAAAGAACCTTAAGCTGGTGCTTATCCAACAGCGCTTGTGGGATGTTATTAGTAAGTCAAAACCTGTAGCGCCTGCCGCTAATGCAAGTGAGGCTGAAAGACAATATTACACAGATTGGGTTGATAAGAACACACAAGCAAAGTGCTATATACTTGCTTCTATGAAAAATAAGCTACAAGAGCAAGATGAAAAGTTAGAAGCTTGTGATGGCATTTTGGAATTAGTAAAAGAAAGTTATGATGAGGCTAGTAGGACTACCCGCTTTAACTATTCTAATAAACTATTCCAAATGAAAATGAAGGAAGACCAAGATGTTGGTGAACATGTTGGCGAGATGATAAGACTTATTTATTGCCTTGAAGATCTCAGTTTCTTCATGGATGCAGAGCTTAAGATAGACCGTATCTTAGCATCACTTCCACGTTCCTATGGAAATTTCATTTATAACTTCCATTTGAACAAAGTGGAATGCACTTTGCAAGAGCTACAACAGAATTTGGTTTATCACCAAAATACTGTGATAAATTCTCAAAAAAAAGAGGTATAAGTATTAGTGGCAGCTTCTTTTTTTTCTTATTTGAAGAAAAAGAAGAAAAATACCACTATGGGATTCACTCTCTCTTCTTTGCAACCTAAAAAAGGTAAGGGAAAGGTAAAAGACCAGCTTAAGTCAAAAGTTGACAAAGGTACCTGTTTTCATTGTTAAAATGATGGTTATTGAAAGAGAAATTGTCCAGTTTATTTAAAAAGTTTAGAGAAGACCAAAGGCAAAAGGATTATTGATCCTTCAGGTATTTATCATCTTTTGAATTTAAATGTTGATTTAAATTATGATCATTCTTTTAACTCATCATATGCTTGGGTCTTAGACACTGGAGCAACTGCTCATATTTGTTCATTTGTGCAGGATCTAAGGCATAAGAAGTTTCTATATGATGGAGAGTTTTTTGGAGATGGAGCAAGAGTTGCTACCGAGCAAGTGGAAGATATTTCCATTTTATTAAACCATCATGTAATCTTATTATAAGATGTTTTGTATATTCCTAATGCCTATAAGAACATTATTTCTGTATCCGCTTTTAATTAACGTGTATTGCACGTGATTATCAGATATTGGACTCGTCATTAATTACCATTTAATTTATATATATATATATATATATTTTATTAATTTATTTCATCTTATTATGATATTAATTTTATTCATAGTGAATTATATGAATACATGTTTATTTCAAATTTTATCAAATTACTAATTTGACCATTATTAAAAGTTATATCTAAAATAAATGTAGTAAGAATTTTACGGTTCTAGTAATAATAAATTATATATAGTGAATTATGATGATGAATTTATAGATTTATTGATTATAATTTAATTGTTAATTATTCTGAACTTGATTGTTTATTGTATGTTTATCACTTATAAATTTAATATTTATATTTTAATTGTACATCATTTTGAACTTGATTATTCATTGTTCTGAATATGATTATTTGTGGTTTTGAATTTAATTATTTATTGCATATTCATTACTTATAACACATTTTTTATTTATTTTTATTACTTATTAAGTTATTTAATTATTTTATTAATATTTAAGTTAATTAATTTAATAAGTAATAAAATTAATAAAATAAAATAATTTATTAGAAATATATTTAAAATAATATAAACATTATATAAAATGATATAACTATTATATTAAATAATAAAAAATAAAAAATAAATCAAATCAAAATAATATTAATATTAAATTTATATTAAAATAAATAAAATAATACAATTACCAAATATATTAAAACTAATATTTTTTTCATCCAAAAGAATAAATAACAAATAATTAAAATATTAAATAATACTAAATAATTAAGTTAATTAATTTAATAAGTAATAAAAATGAATAAAATAAAATAATTTAAAATTTTAATATGTTGATAGAAAAATATTTAAAATAATATAATTATATTATTACTGTGCATTCCTAATATATTTTTTTTCTTTTTAATATTAGTTATTTATTTATTTTAAATATATTTATCTAGTCATAATAAAATTTAACTTATTAATACTATTCACTCATAAATTAAATTATTAACTAATACCATCAAATTGACTTTTTGATAAATTTATTTGTCTCTCGCCATATCTACTTTTATATATAATATGATATTATAAATATAGTTTAGTGGTAAGTTCATTATCAACTTGAGTTAGGTTTTAAGTTGACTTTCCTCTTCCCGCACTTGTAAAATAAATAAATAAATGAAGTACTACTTTAACAAGCTTTCAGAATCATAAATAGCATAAGTTTTAACCCACGAATGGTATTAGAATGATCCGTGCTAAGTTTTCCTCATATTTTTCATGTGATTTTGCTTAATTATAGGGAAACACTTCATTGGACTGACAAAAAATTATATAAAAAAATTAGGTGTTAATAATTTAAGACAAAAAATGTGAGTGAAACTGAAGCTTAATTTATTGGAGAAAAAAAATACAAAGCAACCACAATAACATGAAATTGAGCAACTTTACCTTTTTTTGTTTAATATACATAATTAATTTTCAGCGTGCTAGATAAGATTTTATGGATAGTAAAATATATAATATTTTAGATAGCTGCATATATAATTGAACATGTAAAAATAGTATTGCTAGTGGTGGAGTCTAGACCCTTAAATTAGGGAGCAAATAATTAGACAATTATTATATGCTGGATTCCGGTCTATATAGCATTATTATACGTGTGAGAGGTGGCAATAATTTGTAAATAAATCAAATTTATATAGCTATCAATTATAATGTGATATTTTTGTAAATAATCATTATCTGTTATTAAATAAAATTTTATTAGTTTATTAAAAAATGTTCATTAATTTATTAAAAAATATTTATTACGAATAAAATAAAAGTTTATTAATTTATTGAGCATGTTTATTATGAATAAACTGAAAATATTTATTACGAATAAATTAAATGTTCATTAGTTTATTGAAAAAAATTCATTACGCAATTAAAAAAATATTTATTACGAATAAAGTAAAGTTTCATTACTTTATTGAGAATATTCATCATAAGTAAATTGAAAATATTTATTACGAGTGAACTAAGAGTTCATTAGTTTATTAAAAAATATCCATTAATTCATTAAAAAAGTTTATTACAAATAAAGTAAAGATTCATTAGCTTAATAAAAATATTCATTACGAATGAAAAAAAGATCATTACGAAATGAACTAAATATTCATTAGTTTATTGAAAAATATTCATTAGTTTATTAATAAAAGTCCATTTTTTATATTAATACAAGTTCTTTTTTTTTGTGTATTTAATTTAATTGATATTTTTTCTATTTTTATTTGTAAGTATAAATTCATTGAATTATCTTCAAATAAACTCAAAACATAACAAAAAATCGAGATAAAATGTACCGAAAAAATAATAAATCGAGACAAATAACAACTAAAAATGTAAAAAAAAATAAAAAAAAAACTGTTAATTTTGTTTTAAAATAACATGAATATTTGTCAATAAACTAATGAATCTTTTACTAATAAACTAATAAACTTATATCAATAAATGAATCTATATAAATTTAATTTATTTATAAAATTGTCACCATATCTCTCACATATGTTTGGTTCATATTGTAATATGAACTATACTTTCCAATATATTTTGCGAGAATTAGAAGCATAAATTATAAAAAAAATTTTAGGTAGATAAATTTAAAAAAAAATGATATAAATTTATATATAATTAAATACGTTTTTGGAAGTTACAAGGAGAAAAGCATCGCACTAGGCTTATGCTCTCATGTCTTTTTTTTTTTTTTGCGAGGTATGTCGTCGTGTCTTTGATTTATCTGTATACTTGAACAACTGGAGCTGTTAGTTTACAACTTTACATCATACGCACTTTTTTTTCTTTTTAATTAATTTACTCTTGAGAGTTAAGAGATTGTTTAGTTTGAAAACATATTTTCTACAAATTCGATCCGACATATATTACAAATCAGATTATAATTGGTAGTATGTTATAAAATTAGAGTAAAAAATATTATAGTTACGATAGTATTATCTAATTAGTAAGCATTAAATTGATTTATTAAGTTATGAAATTTTTACTGTTTTATTTTTTATAATTTTAGCGAATTTGTATATGTGTTTTTATCAATTATTATTAGTTTGAATTAATAAAATTATTTTCTTTTTTAAAAACATCTTTTCTATTTTTTATTTTCTTTCATTATTTTTTATTTTATATAGTTCAATTTACTATTTGAAATAGATGGTTTATAAAAAATTTCGTATTATTCAAATTGGAAAACATGCTTATTTTATAATTAAAAATGATAAATCATTTTTTTAATACTTTCTTCTTATAACTTAAAAAATGTTATAACTGCATATGTTTCTAATTTTCCAAATAAAAAATAATATAACTACACAATAAATTCTATTTTATGTTTTTATTAGAGTAATTTTTTGAAACATGTATTATTTTTCAAAACTAAACATATTCTAAGCAATTTGGCATTTTCTGAATCATTTTCAACCCATTTTAGGTGGAAGTGACTCTTTAATACTCACTAACTTTATTCTCGAATTAATATGTGCATTGTTAAAATTATCCTTGATGAATTTTCTTTAATAAAAAATGAGAATTTAATTTAAAAAATTGCTATTTATTTAAAAAAATGTTAAAAAAGAATAAATACCTTAAGTTCATTTATTTTAAAACGGAATAATATACAAAATCAACGAATCTCAAATAATACAAATAGAATTTATGGCTACACAAAGTGTAGAGATAATTCTCAATTTCATTTAAGACAAACTACTATAGGTAGTTTATTGAAATTATTGAACTCGGATTATAGTAAAGTAGCTGTGAATGAGAAACTACTTATTTACCCCTTGTTTAGAAGAGGGGAAAATAAGAGGAGCGAGAAAATAAGGAGGTTACCTTGTTCGGATAAAGGGGAAAATATGGATTGGAGTAAAATTTTTACTGTTCAATACAAAATTACACATTTATCCTTTGGACACAACCACATGTATGCTTTATGTCACCCTTATTTCCTGTCCACATATGTCAAGCCATTTTATCTTTTGCTTTTTAACTTTCCAAGCACAAAGACAAATCAACCCATATTAAAAAAAAAAAAAAACAAGTATATAATTAGTTGGTAATTATATAATGCCAATAGAAAATTAATTATTTTGAAACACAAAGACAAATAAAAGTATCTAACAAAATAATTATTGTATTTTAAAATTTTTATTTTCTGTATTTTAGATTAATTTTGACAGTTTCTACTAATATTTATTTGTTTATTATTTTATAATAAATAACATTTCTTAGTTATTTTATTATAATAAAGTATTTATTATTCTATAAAATGAAGGGTAAAATAGTAAATGTATACTATTGTTTTTCTTGGTATCCTATTTTTATTTTTCTTCAATCCAAATATATATATTTTTTCTCTGCTTTATTATTTTATCGAAATCTAAACATAAAAGAAGAAAATAAAAAGAGATATTTTCTCTCTCCTCAAAGTAAAGTTTCCAAACAAAGTGTTAATGGAAGTCGCAAAAGATTTATAATTTTGCCGTTTTATTTTTTATATTAATTGTTAATTATTCGAAAATTAGCCACGTGAAGAATATTATTTGCCTGGGTTTTACCTTTACATATCTTACAAGTCTAATCCAATAGCTCTTAGGAAAAGTCATCCAATCCAACGGTTCAAAAGTGATAGAGACACTTTATTTTTGCTCCTAACTCGTGGAGCACAAATCCGTGTGTATTGCGTTTGAAAAAAATATATTTTAGAAAAAAATTTATATTTTTAATTTTTTCTATTTTTAAAAATTATTTTTGATAAAAATAAATAATATTTTTTAAATTTAAAAAATTAAATTATAAAAAAATTAAAAAAATTAATTAATTAAACAAAAAAAAAATTTAAAATTTACTTTTTAGAATTTTTAGTACCAGTTTGACGCAATCCAATCTCAAACCTAACCTTCTCCTGACACGTTCCACCATAGGATTTCACGGTCAACCACAGTCTCACTTTTGCCTGTTAGGATATCTCCCTCACAGAACTCTTTTAACCGCCCGATTAACCCTAATCTTACGAATCGAACGGCAATGTACCCTCCTGATATAACTTTTAGTACCAGTCAAGCATTGTTTTCCACACTACATCGGACGTATGTTAAAATTCCACGTGTTGTATTCCAATCCGTTTCCGTCCGTCTGATCATGACAAACTCGAAAAACATACCAGACCTTTTCGCAAATTGGATCTCCTTCACTTATCATTTTCTCTATCTCAACCGAATGAACCCGTTTTTCATTTTACCTAGCGTGAGTACAAGAAGAACACTGACAAAGGGGAAAAATTGTCGTTCTCTTTAATTTCTTTCTCTATCTCAGTTATCTGACCTCTGGTCTTTCGATTAACCGGAGCCCTAGTTCGATCTACCGGTAAATTAAAGATTCCGGTAAGTACACAGTCTTCAGAGAGCAGAAACTTTTTTCTTTTTTTGATGTGTGTTTCTGGTACTTGCAGTGTTACTTTATTAGGTTTTTCCTTTTAGGCAAACGCTGAGCAAATTTGAGAGAGGAAAGCTTAATTTGTGGTTTTCTTAACGGTGGTTGTTGTTTGGCAGTAGATGAGCGTACTATTGGGGAAGAGTTGAGGATCAACCGGCCAGGATTTCGTCACCGGATGGAGGGAGGTAGCGTCTCTAGACTTACTTGTTCTGGTACTGTTCATTTCCAACTTTTTTCAATCCTAATAAAAGCAAATAAGGTTAGGCTTTTTGTTTTTGTCTTAGTTAAGGGTGCAAGTGAAAAACAGTGTGTTGCTTTGGTTTTTGCTTGGACGTAGTAAGTTTTAAGTTAGAAGGCTTCAACTTTTTATCCCTTTTTAGAAGATAATTGGCATTAAGAGCAAGGAAGTGGCTATTATGCTCTTTGAACCTACTAAACGCTTTAGAAATTGAACTAGGGCTCTTGTGAAATCTAGTTGTATTGCTACAAGAATAGAATTGTTTTGTAGTTCATGAAGAAAAATTGCTTTTTTTTTTTTTTAAGTTTCCTTTACTGAGAATCGGTTTGCTTTTCCTTGAATTCTTAGAAAAGTTGCACCAGCTATGTTCAGGTGAAAGTTATTCGCATATGGGTGTTAACATATGTATGAATTGTATGACACGCACTTTTGCACTATTTTAGTAATTAATAATTTCTATGTAGATTGAATTAATTTGTAAATATGGTCGAATAAACTTTCCTTTTCTTTTATTTTTTTCATTATCTCAAGTATCAACTTTTTGTGACTGGGAAAGCACTTAGCTGTTTTCAGTTGATTGTTTTATTGTACTTGTGCTGACATGCAGAAAATATCTTGATTCCACTATATTGTACATTAGAGCTTGTCCCATGTTTGGATTCTTAAGAGAGTTCTGGTTGTGCTTTAAATTATCCGAGCATTGAGCTTGGTCTTGTAATTTGCTCATAAACTAATGATGTATCTAAATTTGCCCATATTTTACATGGCCTTTGTGGATTGATTGTTATTAGTTGTAATTATCTTCTTTATATATCCCTTGATTTAGCCATACTCCTTTCTACATGACAGCAAATTATCTTCACTATTGCTTCTGTTTTGAGGTATCATCCCATGCAGTATTCAAACCACCAGCATTCCTTTTTCTCTCTTTAGGTCAAATATATATGCAGAAGAAAAGAAAAGTTTTTGGACTAATTAATTTGAGTGTTAAACCATTACATGTTTTGGTTCCACTTGTTGATTCCTGAAGTTGTATCAAGAAAGACATTTGTTTTCTGTGGATAGTGTCTTTTGGGTCATCCTGTATATTATGTAACCTGTTCTTACGGTTCTTCCATGCCATTTGCTCTCCCTCATTGCTTCCATGTTCTTGGAAATTTTTGGTACTGTTAAATTAGCTTATCAAGGTATGATATCCCCATTTTCTATTTTCATGATCATGATGAACTTTAATGCATAACCATGACTGTGTATATTAGTCTAATTACACAACAAAGTGTGGAAGGGGCACATTTTTTATGGGAGCTTAGGTGAATGATATGGACTAAATGCAAATAACGGATATGTTTTACATTTGAGATGGTTGTTGAAAGACAATATGTGAGGCAGTATGTGACATTAAGTTTGTTTTATCTATTTTGTGCTTTTGTAAAATAATATTTTTCGTAGATTATATTTTTGAGTCATGATTATTTTTTTCATTGTTTAAGCATAATATTTCTTATAACTTGTATAGTTGATCATGTAACCATTTCACCTTACTAAAAATCTCTCTTTTTTTCTGTCTGTCCGACTCACCTTTTATGTTGTAGGGGTACACCCATGGATTATGATGACAATGATTTTCATAGCCAAAATCTTCATTTAGCTGGTGAAGGAAGCAGCAAATTTCCACCTGCTCTACGATCATATGCTCTTCCCAAGTTTGATTTTGATGACAGTCTTCATGGATCTTTGCGGTTTGATAGTTTAGTTGAAACTGAGGTTTTTCTTGGCATTGAAAGTAACGAAGATAGCCAGTGGATTGAAGATTTCTCTCGGGGTAGTAGTGGGATACAATTTAGTTCAAGTGCAGCAGAGTCTTGCTCAATTCCAAGGCGCAACAATGTCTGGTCTGAGGCTACTTCCTCAGAATCTGTTGAAATGTTATTAAAATCTGTTGGCCAGGAAGAACTTATTCCTGCACAAACTAATACTAGGGAATCAGATGCCTGTGACGAACTGGGTTGCATAATAAAGCAAATGGAGCCCAACTTGAAACAGGATAATAATATAGCAGCTAAAGTGGAAGATGTTACAGATTTACAGCCTACACTACTGCCAGGTCAGCTTCAAGAAAGATTTCCTGGGTTAGATGATCATGGTGGTGGACAGAAGCCTCAGGTTGAGGATAGTTCACGGTCTCATAAAGGTGATACATCTGTTGATCGAGGATTAGGTGGCCTAACAGCTAATAGTGTAGAGCTTGGATTACCCTTTGTCGAAGGGAGTCCCTTTGTTGATGGTAAAGGTGATGACATTAATCAAAGGGAAGTTGATAGTGTTGGAAATGAAGCTTTAGATAACAGAATACAAGAAAGTTCTGCTTCAGAGACACAAGTTGACAATGCAGTTGCTGCTGTACAAAACATCATTCAAGATAATGATGGATTGAACAATAAAGATGACTCAGATAATGTTAATGAGATTGCTGATAAAAAATTAGACATTTCAGAAACAAATAAAGGTGAGGATGATGAGAAAGGGGGTGTATTAAGCCAGGGGGCTCAAATGAAGGCTCAGGTATTGAACGAAGAGATCATTGGAATTGGTGTTTCTCATTTGGATAATCCTTTTTGTGTATCCGCAAGGAAGTCTGTTGAAGGAGTAAGTACAATTGAAACTAACTTTTGCGGTGTGGTGGAATCATGCACAAAACCAAATGAGGATTCTGGCATAGAGACACATGAAGGGTCTGCAGTGAATGCACGTGAGGCATCTTTGGTTGTTGTTGGAGGTGATTCTACCGTTGAAAGGCATGAAATTGAGGCTAATAGGTTCCTTTTGGACAAGGACTTAGTGAGTAAGACTGCACCATCTTTGTTGTCTATAGAAGATAATAAAGGTTTCGAGGATCAAGTTGATAGAAGATGCGGCAGCTATGGAGCTGTTAATTCTAGTTTGCCTCAGGTCTGTTCTTCAGTTGAATTTATTAGTGAGACAAATACTGAGGGCCATGTTTTATCGAACACATTAAGTGAAAATGTGCAAATGTGTGAAAAAGATGTCCCTGGACTGGGTGATGCTAATAAAAATGTTTGTGTTGATAAAAAAGAGTCTATATTGCCTTCTGTTGGTTGTGATATGGATAGAATTAATAATCAAGGGGTAGAGACCTTTTCTTTTGGTGAAGTTAGCACAGGAGAGCTTGTTGGTTTAAAATCTCAACCAGATTCTACGTCTAGAGATGTATCAGGTAAGTAATGAATTACTTCAGTGAATGTTAACCATCAAGCTTTCAGAATCAGGTTATATTTTGAAGCTATTTCTATGTTTCACCTTTAAAACATCAGATTTTATTTTCAAAAGTGCTAATTTGGTACCTTGTCATACAGCAAATGGTGCGTCAGTGTCTTCTGGGAATGGCATTAACATTGATGCTGTTTTTGATCCCAAGGTGGAACTGTCACCTTTAGCTGAGGTGTTTACTTGCTCAGTTACAAAGAAAGAAATTGCTACTAAGATTTCCACAGAAGCCAGTTTATCCAATGTGAAGGCTGTTCCTGAGATGACAACTGGAGCAGATTCTGTTTCTGATTCTAAAAAAGGTTGTATATCAGCTGCTGAACAGATGCTTTGCAAGTCAGCTGATAGTTATAATACAGAAAATCAAATTGAATCCCATTCACTAGTAACCAAAAAGGTCAGCCAGGAATGCATAAGGGATAAAGATGTCTCTGTAGCTGTTTGTGATGCAGATACAAAAGAGGGAGACAGTACTGAAGCATTAGTAAAAGGGGATGATGAGAAGGATGGCATAAATGTTTCAGGTAAGACTGTATATTGTATAACTAATACACATGGACTTATGAATCTATGGTTTTCTATTATTTTTAGTGCCAATTACATGTATTCGTGTAACATGAGGAAATGCCATTGCTAGCTGTCTAGTTTCCTATCTCAATATGCAATTTGATTTTGTATATCCCATGAACTTCTCTTTCTCTCTCTTGGGGGAGGGGGGATTTGTTTTTTTTTTATTTACTTAATGTGTTGAGTTATTTAGTTCATGCTTTTTTCTTTCTTGAACAATTTTTTCTGTGAAATTTTTGCATTTCAAATATTCAAAACTCAAAATTTCGTTGATTCTCTTAATTATGATACAGATCCACCTGTAAAAGATGAGATGCCTGGATCTGTCCTTTTAGCCATGAAGGAGTCTTTACAGGATATTAGTCATAAGGTTCAGGAGGAAAAAGCTGTCACTGAATTGGGAGATACAAGAGTTGAGCAAGTTCTTGTTCCAAGTACTAATGGTAGGCCTTTAATATGATTTTTTAACTTAAGCTTCTATTGCTGTCATCATTCTAGTTTGTCTGTGTTGATTTTTGGCAAAAACCTGGAGGATTCGTTTTATTTTGCACTTTCTGAATCCTAAGCTATGCTTTGTGTAGTAGAACAGGAAGTTTCTGCTGATCTTGACAAGCCAGCTAGTGGTTTCCCTACTTTAATTGTAAATACTGAGCTTTCTTATGACAAAACCAACAAGGAGGGAATTCGAAAATCATCAGGGAAGAGCCTTTCAGTTGCTGAGGTAAGTGATAGTGATGCCATCAAATTGCAGGCAGCTTCAAAACATCCAAATAAAAATGAGGCCTCTAAAGATGACAGCAGTTTCACTTTTGAGGTCAATCCAGTGGCTGATTTGCCTCAGAAGGATGCCAAGAAAAGGCAATCCTTTTCAAATATAGAAGCCAGCAAGGTATCCCAGGCAAATTCTTTTTGCAGTTTATTGCTAACCTTATTTGTACTTAGATCACTTGTGTTTTCCTAATATATCTTCTTTTCAATTGAAATCTTCTAGGGATATATGCTGTGAAATAGCATTTTTGAAAATGATACTTCATTAATTGGTTTTTACCCCTTTTTAGATTGTGGATGGATCTTCTTCAAACTCTGGATTGGGCCAATTAGATCCCAAGGTTGCTCAAGATTTTTCTCATGGAAGTCCAAAGATTTCTGATGTGGCTATCGTGCGTAGTGGTTCTAAAGGTAATTCTGAGCGCAAAACTAGACGAGCATCTGGTAAAGCAGCCACAAAAGAAACTGCTAGAAAGGGAAAGTCTGCTAGAGAAACATCTTCTATGAAATCAGAAAGAGGGAGCAAACTGGACAGTGTTTCCCTCAGCCCATCTGGTGTTTCTCAACTTGTTCAATCCAATGAGATGCAACGTTTTGGGAACTTGGATTCTAATATCATGAAACCATTTGTTCTTGCAACATCAACTGCCGGTCTGCCAGATTTGAATTCTTCAGTTTCTCTATCTGCAGTGTCTCATCAACCTTTTACAGACTTGCAGCAAGTGCAATTGCGTGCTCAGATCTTTGTTTACGGAGCTTTGATGTGGGTTCTATTCTTTGATGTTCTTGCATGTTGTTTTTGACATTATGGGATAGATAAGGGTGGACTTAACCTCTTCAATCTTCATAAATAAAAAAAAAGAAAAAAGAAAAAAGTGGACTTGGCCAAATTGATAAAGGTACTTTTTGTCTTTGTGGTGGTATATCTAGACCTACCACTCCCTGAATCCACAAAAAGTATAAAGAAAAAAGAAAAAAAACCTTAGGTGGCCTATGTGTATTTATTGGTCATTTTGGGCTGAGTTTCAATTTGTAGAATCATTGTTTAATTTATTTTCTAAAACAACTCAACGATGATTGTGATATTACGTTTAATTGTGTTCTGGAATTATTGCTGCAGTCAAGGAACGGCGCCAGATGAAGCATATATGATATCTGCATTTGGTGGACCAGGTAAGCTGTCCTTTTCCTTTGCATTTCTCTTTCTTGATCCTTGACAGAAAGACAAATGCTTTATCACATTCTGCCATTGTGGATGGCCTTTAGATGGTGGTAAGAGTATTTGGGAGAATGCTTGGCGCTCATGTATAGAAAGATTTCATGGTCAAAAATCTCATCCTGCTGCCACTGAGACCCCTCTGCAATCCCGTTCAGGTATCCCTCTGTTTAAAGCTGTCTAATTTTTGTTTGAGTTTGGTTGTGCTAATCATTTGAGAATTGAGATTGACAGGTGTTAGAACTCCTGAGCAATCTATTAAACAAAGTGCACTTCAAAGTAAAGTAGTGTCCTCACCTGTTGGTCGAGGCAGCAGCAAGGGTACTCCTGTGATTGTGAAGCCCATTGTTCCCATCTCCTCACCACTTTGGAGCATGCCAACTCCTGGTGATACTTTGCAACCAAGTGGCATGCCAAGGGGTCCAGTTAGGGATTATCAGCGGGCGCTTTCTCCTTTGCATCCTCATCAAACTTCAGGTATCAGGAATTTTGTTGGGCATAGCCCCTCATGGCTATCTCAGGCTAATTTTGGTGTTCCTTGGGTGGCTTCTCCACAAACTTCTGCACATGACACCAGTGGTCGTTTCTCAGTGCAATTGCCTTTAGAAACTGTTCAATTGATACCTGTAAGAGAATCATCTGTGCACCATTCCTCTTCTGTGAAGCCTGCTGGTCCTGTGGCTCAGAATGCAGCTTCTGCTAGTATTTTTGCTGGATCTTCTTCTGTTCTTGATGCCAAAATGATAACATCTTCAGGTGGTCAACCTACCGATCCAAAGCCTAGAAAAAGAAAAAAGAACTCGGTTTCTGAGAATACTTGGCATAATGTTTTGCCAACTCAACCTCAAACAGAATCAATTATTTCTTCTGCTGTTGCAAGTTCTATGTCTACTTCTATTGCCTTCACAGCTCCTGTTGGCTTTGTTTCTAAAGCCCCTGCTGAAAAATTCATTACATCTGCAATTCCTATATCCACTGATCTCAGAAAAGGGGAGCAAAATACAGAACAGAGGGCTAATTTGACAGAGGAGACCCTGGGTAAGGTGCAGGAGGCTAAGGTGCAGGCAGAGGATGCTGCTGCTTCTGCTGCTGCTGCTGTTAATTATAGCCAACAAGTATGGGATCAGTTGGGTAAGCAGAAAAATGCTGGCTTGTTACCAGATGTTGAAACCAAACTAGCTTCTGCAGCTGTTGCCATAGCAGCTGCAGCTGCTGTTGCAAAGGCAGCTGCGGCTGCAGCTAAGGTTGCTTCAAATGCAGCATTACAAGCCAAATTAATGGCTGAAGAAGCAGTAGCTTCGGGTGGTCAACTCAACCCTCATCAAATCAATGTTACTTCTCTTCCTGATGGCATGAAAAATTTGGGTAAGGCTACTCCTGCATCCATCTTGAAGGGTGACGATGGGACAAATAGTTCAATTTCAATCCTTGTTGCTGCAAGGGAGGCTGCTAGAAAGAGGGTTGAAGCTGCTTCAGCCGCAGCAAAACGAGCTGAAAATATGGATGCTATTGTAAAAGCTGCTGAATTGGCTGCAGAAGCAGTGTCACAAGCTGGAAAAATAGTGGCTATAGGTGATCCTTTGCCATTGAGTGAGCTAGTGGCAGCTGGTCCAGAAGGTTATTGGAAAGTAGCTGTAACACCTGAGTTGAATTTGAGATCAAATTTTTTTGGTAGAGAGAACATGAATGCAGATGGCGTTGCAGAAGGTCCAAATACTTTGGTGAGACAGTTAAAAGAGGTTCCATCAGATAGGAAAGAAAATCCGATTGCTAATCATGGGAAGTCCTCTGCTTCTAGACAGAGGTCTACTGAGGACCATGATAGATTAATTAATGTCTTGTCAGGTTCTGGTGCAACCACATCAAAGGATGTCAAAGTGCAAAAGGCCTGGAAGGTTTCTGATTTGGCCAAAACAATTGGAGTGGTTCCAGAGTCTGAGAATGGATCCTCTGTTCAGAATGAGAGTGAAAAGGCAGAAACTTCAAAAGAGAATAAAATAAAAGAGGAGTCTTTTGTTGAGGTTTGATATTTATAACATTTTACAATATTTTTCTTATGTTATTGTAGTAAATTATCATTTTCCTGAATCCTGATCTGGATGGTGGTGTCTTTGAAAATGTGTTCTAAATGCCATATCTAGGTTATTTGGTGCTTTATTAATACTTTAGGCCTTTTTTTTTTTTGTTATTGCTGATACTAAAGGTTTTCAAAGATGGGAGTGGATTTAAAGCAGCCTGGTTTCCAGCTAAGGTGTTGAGTTTAAAGGATGGGAAGGCTTATGTGGAGTACACTAAGCTGACGTTAGGTGAAGGTAAACTGTTTTATTCACTTCCAAAGGTGTATGGTTTATGAATGATGAAAATTTTGACACTGATTAATGCACAAAAGTTAACAAAGCCTTGTAAGTCTTTACAAACTCATTTAAGGTGCTTGGTTTGCTTAGCATAGATGGTGCGCATCTTTGATGCATTAATTATTCATCGTATATGATGCCTTGAGGAATACTGTACGTGGCTCTTAGATGCAGGAAGATTGATGTGAAAAATGAATAATTTGATTGAAGGTACTCTAATCATTCAGGCAGACTTGCCAATGCCTCAGATATGCATGACCATTAGAACTTAGTGGAGAATTTTATATTGGTACAGGGATCTATTGTAATGCTTCTGATTATATTCATATTGTTATTTTGTCAATTGAACTACTCTTTCCCTTCTGGTATTGTCAAGTGGTTTTGTAAGATGTAAAGAATATAGTGCTGTTGGTTTCGCATCTCATGTGTACTACACTTTTCTTATGTGTTTGACTTTTCCTATTAGGTTCAGAAAAGCTACAGGAGTGCCTGCTGCTTGAAGGTAAAGGAGATGAGGCACCGAAAATACGCATTGCCCGTCCTGTTAATATCATGCCATTTGAAAGGACAAGGAAGAGGAGGAGAGCTGCTATGGGGGACCATACTTGGGCTGTCGGTGATAGAGTTGACGCATGGATACAAGATAGGTATGCATGGATCCAACTTCTTTTGCAATTGCTTTCAATTTTGATTGTGCATGTGAAAAAGAAGTCATATATACTCATAAATGAACATATTTTTGTCGTATCTTTAAAAAATTAGAATGAGATTTTATATTTGTTATCTTTTCTGATAATAAGTTCTTATGTTCTTTTTGGCTGGGTTGAACTTCCAATTTGTATGTGTAGAAGCAATAACTCTGTAATATTGCTAATTTTTTTTCTGTGAAAAGTATAATTTATTGGAAAAAACAGCATGGGCAATTCCTGTTGTAATACTGTGTAGTAATTCAGTGTTATTATTTGCTTACATTGCATGTTCATTTGCTTAATTCAGTGTTGTTATTTGCTTACATTGCATGTTCATTTGCTTAATACTTTATATGGTGATGCTGGCTTGAACATTTACTTGCAAAGAATCGGGTAAAGGGAGGTTGGAGCAACAATCTTGAAATTCTTGAGCTTTAATTTGCTTAGATATGCACAAAGTTGCAATAAAATTTCCATAAGAAACCTGGTTTTGTGTCTCAGATAATAAATACATAAATATAATAACATTAGTTATTGTAGTGAAGCAGATTTCCCGATGCATGTAGATGGCCTTTTATCATGGAATCAGCCCATGTATGATCCCTGTGCTTGTTGACTGTAAGATCTGGACAACTGTATAATTGCATGGATGGCACTTTTTTACTGTAGATTGAGCTTTTTTTAGTCAAATGGACAATGGCAAAGGATAGTCAAGTGTTCAAGGAATTCTTAAATTTTATTGCAATCATAGAACATAATGCTACTGCATATTATCAAAGAACGATTTTATGTCCATTACCTTTTGCTAGTTATGCCTCTGCATTTGTAGTTATTTTTATGTGAGCATTACACATTGTAATGAATCCTTTCCTCATCTCTTGTGGTTGATTGTGTGAGTTGTGATTGGATGTTTTTTGGCAATAAGGGACTCAATACTGATATTAATCTCCTTTCATCCTTACCTCATTTATTTTTCTTCTTTTTCTTTTATTTCTTTGTTCCCTAAATCAAGCTTGTTTGTCTATTTCCATGTCAAATATCAGTTGACTTTCTTGGGCATTTTAATTTGTTTTATTCTATCAGCTGGCGGGAAGGAGTTATAACTGAAAAGAGCAAGAAAGATGAGTCTATATTAACTGTGAACTTTCCAGGTAAGCACCATTATCACTTAATTGAAGCCCAAAATTTTCTGTTTTGGCCAATAGTGCCTTTGGTTTAGTGATAAATCTTTCTTCTGCTTTTCTTGCAGCTCAAGGAGAAACATCAGTAATTCCGGCGTGGCAGCTTCATCCTTCTCTCATATGGAAAGATGGGGAATGGGTTGAATGGTCCAGTTCAGGAGAGAGCAGTCGCTCTTCTCATGGGGTGCGAATTTGCTTGATTTATTTTTGTGCTCGTCCCTGATATTGACTTCTAACTTTCTCGTTCCACATTTGCGAACTTGCAAATCTGGTATTCAGGGTGATACTCCACAAGAGAAGAGACCAAGGGTGAGAAGCCCTCTAGCGGAGACCAAAGGGAAGGATAAGGCTTCAAAAAGTGTTGATGCAGTGGAATCTGATAAATGTCGGAAGGATGATCCAACATTACTTGCCTTATCATCTGATGAAAAACTATTCAATATTGGTAAGAGCAGCAGAGATGAGAATAGGACTGATGCACTGAGAATGACACGGACTGGATTGCAGAAGGAAGGATCTCGAGTGATTTTTGGCGTACCAAAGCCTGGGAAGAAAAGGAAATTTATGGAAGTTAGCAAGCATTATGTTGCAGATCGAAGTGGTCAAATGAGTGAAGCAAATGATTCACTCAAGTTCACAAAATATTTGATGCCACAAGGACAAGGATCTCGGGGATGGAAAAGTTCTAGAACAGAAACAAATGATAGACGAGCAGCCATATCCAAGCCCAAGGGTCTTAAATCTGGAAAGCCACAAAATGTTTCAGGTAGAACAATTCCTCAGAAGGACAACACATCAAATACTGCAGTTTCTGTTCCTGACGATGATACTGCTGTTGCAAAGGATTGTGTAAACCATCCTGAAAACACTTCAGAACAGCAGAATGTGATGGGCTTTCAATCATTTTCTTCTTCTGATGGAGCAACAGATGGTCCAATCTTATTTTCTGCTCTTGCTCTGCCATCAGATATTGTTTCTTCTAAGAGAATGCCCACATCAAATGCTAAACCTGAGCGGATAAGTAAAGGAAGGCTTGCTCCTGCTGCCGCAAAGTTGGGTAAAATTGAGGAGGACAAAACTTTGAATGGTAATTTTGTAAAATCGACTTCTGATCCTGTTGAACCACGAAGATCTAATCGCAGAATTCAGCCAACATCAAGAGTAAGTTTTAAAATTTTAGAAGTTACTATATCTTCTTTTCGAAACATATCATAATCAAATTTAGTGAACTGATGATGTAATTATTACTTTTGTTTTCTCAGCTGTTAGAAGGACTACAAAGTTCATTGATGGTCTCAAAAATTCCGTCTGTGTCACATGACAAAAGCCATAAAACCAAGTCTAGAGTTATTTCCCCAAGTAAGAAACCATTTTCCTTTTGTCTATTCGCCACTCCTTTTCTCATGTTGCTGTTCTAAGACAAACTGCTTTACAATAACAGGGAATAACCATGGTTGAAAAATCCTGGAAATGTTCGATCAAATTTAAAAGAAAAGCTTTGATGGTCACTGGAATACACTACAGTTTTGTGTATATTTATAGTAGAGGAGATAGCTAGGAATGGAAATTCTTGCTTCCTTGGGTTTAAGTATGAGATGTAGTTGGTAGATGTTTATATTCAATTTTAGCGTATTCACAATTATGATTTAATCTCCTAGGTTGTATATCGAATTTCTCAATGTAGTTTGGGTTGAAATTGCAGGAAGCTTTTGCAGATAACCGTAAATCGGATGTACACCTAAAGATTTCCTGTTTTAGGGTGATTGTGGGGATGGTCATTTTCCTTAATAAGCACTCTTTCATCACATTATTTTGGGAGGATTCATATGCATATTTTATCCCGGGGGAAATAACTTAATGTATGAAAGCCGAATGAGAATGCTTCATTATTTTTCCTTTCCTAATTTGGCAAGTCCTATACTTTCACTCTTTATATGGTAATATACTGTGGTGGAGCTACAACTTGAAGGGTCTGTTTGATATTGTATCGGGAAAAAATGTTTTTTAGAAAAAATTTTATATTTTTAATTTTTGTGAGTTTTGAAAACTGTTTTTGGATAGAAATATATAAATAAATATTTTTTCTACGAAGAAAATAACTTATAAAAAATTAAAAAAATTAATTAATTAAATAAAAAAATTTTAAAATATATCCTTTATTAGGGAGTTGCAATTGCAAATTCAGCAAAAAAAAAAAAAAAAAAAAGTAAAAAAATAATATAAATTTATATATTACTATATATATTTTAAAAAGTTGAAATATCATATATAAAGTACAGCCATCTAGTCGCATTAGCTATTTTAGTGACCAATTCTATTCTGCATTTTGAAATCTATTCTGTTATTGAACACAATATGTCAGGAACTTGTGTATACTGATAGACTGTACTAAAGAAAATGCTGATTCGTAATATCAAATCTTAATCATAAAGAAGAAGAATTGTAAAACAAAATTGATAATACTTTGGCAATGCAACTCTTAAGTCCATAGATAACTTTTTGACACATTTAATCGTGTAACTAGCAAATCTATTTATTAACAATTGCAACTTACTGGAGATCCCCTCTGTACATAGAGCCAAGTCGGACTACGAGTATGGAACAGATGCCGAGTCTGCACTTTGAGCAGGCTACAACAACGATGCTGGTGAGAAATTTCATCCCAGCACTAAAAGGTTGACAAGCTGAAGATGCATAGCTATCTCAGAGCAATATCAGATCAATATAATAAATAAATTCGTTCGCACTCTTGCTGCTCCATTGGGCTGAAAAATTTTCATCCTCTTAGTGTCTCTTGAAGATAATGGCTTCTCTTCTTCAACTGCTCAAGGCTTTTTTCTCACTATGATTCTCCTGCCCTGAACAATTTTAATTGGAAATGGAGTTTATGGGAACTTGGTCTAATATGCGAGCTTCATCCTTGCTGCTCTTATCAGTACTAAATGGTTTCTCACATATGCAAGCAGATGGATATTCATGGAATTCACCTCGTCCAGGTCTAATCTCATCTGGCTCCCCCATGAACCCTCTCTGGCATGCTTTCACCCTTTTAGAAAATGTATCCCATTCCATCTTGCCCCTTGCCATAAGCAATGCACTGAGCCTCTTTGAATTGGGTCTAATGGTCCTCTTATGCCCTGCATACCTCCTATGATCCATGATATAGCAAACAGAAGTTAACGGCTGTCTCAATCAGAACAGCAAGTTCCAGAAGTTAAAATGCCCTACTCAAACAATATTTAGTCTCTTCAAAGCTGATATTGAAAATAATAAGATTATGAATTCTCAGATTTTAAGTATTCAAATGTGACTCATCTAGCTCGAGTATGAAACTTAAATTCTTACGATTCTCTATTTTGAGATAATGCCCACAGCTTTTGAAATCTTTCCACATTTGATTTAGAACTATGATCAGCATAAAAAGCATATTTGTTTAGTTCATTCATAATATCATTCAGCACAGTCCAACATTGTCGTGTTAACTAAATGATTAACATAATTCTTCAAAATGTTATTACAACCCAAATACTCATGCACAAGTCCATATTCATCTTATCACTCTGGCAAACTTAACTTTAAGCAGACATAGGCAAACAGAAACATAATGGGTCAAATTTCTCACCTTCTACCTGCAAGCATCTTGGCCATGTTTCCATTATTGTTGGTGACAAAGACATCACTTTCATCACAGACAATGTAGTCAATAGCTGCCAAGCGAGAAGAGTATTGAAGAAAAGGTTTAAGCTCTTCATTTGCAAGCATCTCCTTTGTGTAGAAATTTGGAAACAGTTCTCGGAGTGGCCGCAGAGTCTCTTCTCCACCATATATTTCTCCAGATGCAACGTACATATAGGTGTCATTAGCATATCCAAGGGCACGCAGCATCAATCCTACTTCATGGGGAGTAAGCGGACATTTCCCTCTTGCTCGCTCTTCCTCTGCACTTAAATCCTAAAATAGAACAAACAAGTACAAATGTTATGTCAGATTCCACATATCAAATAAGCATATATCTCATCTCTAGCTAATTGAAAGAAAGGAGAAAACAACGTGTTTATCTAGAGTCATATTTTATCTAATGCAAGAGAAACTAGAAAGTAACTTGTCCAATCAAGAGAACTATAAAGATTTCTTAAATAAAAACACACATCAGCAAGAACACAATCTCACCGGTAATGTTTCCCATCTCTTCCTTATTTCACCAAGCTCAAATCTCTCTTTTTCACCCCCACCATAATAACATCCAGAAAATGCGAGCATATCAGGTTCAAACCTGTAATTCAGAAGAGTTACCACCACAAATGAGGAAATCCAAATATGCCACTGAGAACTCAACCCTGCATTTGTGCATAATTTGACAATATGCCCAGGTTTGTAAATATATATCTGACTGTGCAAAATAAATGAAAATTTATAAAGATAATACCCAGAGAAAGAACACATCGAAACAAGATGTATCAAGCAAAACAGCTAAATATTTTGGATACATCCCTTAGGTCATTGATAATGAAGGCGCACAAGAAAACACAAAAAAGTATCATGTATTCCCATTATTTACTTCTGCAGTCTCATATTTTGGGAGATGAACACCAAATTAGAATAGAGACATCAAAATCTTTAACTTTAGTTAGGCAATCAAAATGTTACATAACCAATCAATAAAAATATCCTTCCACAGAATGTAAACACTTAAGCTAACTTGAATTCGGTGTGCAAACACAGAATTGTGATCAAAAGCAGACAAGAAACAACTTAATTATATATTTATAACATTTATCTATCTATATTACAATTTTAAGTTGAAGAAACAAACCTCAAGTGAACTGCAATAAAACGTTTCGCCATTGATCTCATTTTAATGACAAGTCTTTGACCAATATCTTCTATGGGTTTTGCAAATCTTAAAGCATGATAATTCACCCGACATCGCAACTTTTGTAGCTCTTCCTCATCAAGGTTATTTGCAAGCCTATAATCAAACTTTGTCAATTGAACAACCTGCAAAATCTGGAGTTAAAAGACTGACAACAAACAAGAAACAACATCAAGAATATGACTTTTGCCTCTCCAGAAGTTTGAGACTATTATAGAAAAAAGAAAGGAAAGAGGAAGGTTACGAAGAATGACAATACACAGAATGTTATTAAAATTAAAAGAAATTAGTCACTAAATAACCAAATAGCCTTACACGTCTCCTCATCAGTATAGGCAGAACTTGATCTAGAAAATACTCAGGAGGGGATTTTCTTGGAACACGCATGGTGTATGGAGGTTTTTCCATTGATCGCATGACTCTATCAGGAACTCTTTTGACAATAGTCACATCTTTTGCAAGGTAGGAAATGAACCAATCAACATCGAAGATGTTGACAAAGTCACTGCATAAGATGTAATGTAATATTTTAATAACAGAAAAGTTAACATAATACAATCATTAAGAATAAAGTTTATATTCCTTAAATGTTACTGCTAATGGACTTGTAATCCCCCCTTACCTATCATCTTTCCAAAAAGAATGATGATCCAACTCCGGCACGACTAGTGTAGCATTAAGAATCCGTGCAACAACTACAGCATCAGTTATCTGAGTGAAGCAAGTGGCTGTCAATTCGAGGAAAAAGGATGTATTCATCTTTTGGTGCAAATGATAAGAACTTAGCACAGACTAGATCTCACAATATCAACCAAAGAAAAGAAAAAGGAAAAAAAAAACCCTACTTTAATCAAAATAAATCACACCAAGTTTATTGGTCCAAACACAAATAGCAAGTATAGGTCAGAAATATACAATTGCAATGGAAGAAACTGATTCAATCACTTCTTCCACCAGATATTCAAGAAAAGCTGCAACTTGACAATAGAAATTTCACTTACTCCTGTTCTTTGTTGGTTCAGTCCTCCACTTGCTGCGATAAGCAAATAGCCATTTGATGATCGCTCACGAATGACAGCTAAACATAAAAATTCAGAGCGTGAAAGTGTTCAATACATGATTATCTCAATATCTTGCTTAGAACTAGATAAAAAACAAAAATCAGGAATAAAAAAAACCCATTTTGATCCAAATCATGCATATATTTTTTTTAATTTCATGAACCATAGCCTATTGAGGGAAGAAGATAACATCTATAGAAAGAGAGTGTGATAATCACATTAATAAAATGAGCAATTTGCTAATAATCTTGCATACGGTAAGATTAGAGATGCTTAAACAACAAAAAGATGGTATATTTACCACAGATTTCAAGATGAAAATATGATAAATTAATTCTTGTATCAAACGCAGTAGAAACAACAGCGAACTGATTGAAGATTAGTTCCAAAGTTTTTGTAAACTAACCAAGGACGACAGTTTTCATAAGTTCCCCTATTAAGTAATAGGTCTATAGGTACGATAACAAGAAAATTAGCATTGTTGAAGTGGCAAAGAAATAGCTTAACCAAAAGCATTAAGCAATAAAGCAAAAGAAGACATGACCTTCGTACGAAACAAGATGAAGCACAAGAATTTATGCACCTAAATGTTTACTATTTCTGAAAGAGACAGACTGTACGCTAACAGTTAGCGGTTAGCAAAAGGAAAATTTGTCGAGTTCTGCATTGCTTTTAAGTAAAAACTGAACAGATACAACCAACAAATTGGAAAACTGCAACCCAAACTGCATAATCAGTAGCTAACAAAAGATAGACTGCCAGATTACAAATTAACTTACGAGCGAAATTTCGTCCTCTTTCACTGCATGCATAGAAGAACTTAGAGTTCTTCGATTGCCAAATATCAATCGGTTCACGCCTATTCCCATCCTGAAAATTTACACCAAATAACTACCATAATTCACTAACAAAAGTTTTGACTTCGATTTCAGAACTGCGTAGGAGAATATCAAGTAAAATAACTAGAAATTTCAAAAGTTCACCCGTCGGCCCAAGCTGTTCTTAACCAATTTCTGAGAGTACCACTCAAGATCAGAGGCTACATGTCCAGTGAAAAGCGAAATCAAGCCCAGAGAGAACAGCATTAATCCACAAACTAGAGACCAAGGGATCTTCCGGCGTTGCTGCGTCGCAGAGGATCCCCACCTCCTCCACCACTCATTATGACTGTGATGGTGATGGACATGGTGGTGCTTGCTACCGTTGCCGCCGCCGCCGCCGCTTCTTTTGGAGCTATAGTTACCATTTTGTTGCTGGAACAGAGCCAGGTTCGGCGATATCAAGCTAAGCCTCCACGACTTGGCCACTCCCATTGGTTCCCAAACTTTCCCCCTGGTTCATCCTTTATTTACCACAAAATGCCACCACACCACCACAAGACGCCATGGCCGGCAACATAGAAAATGCAGCTATCTGCTCTCCTCCTCTGCCTCAAATAAAAAACATGACACAGGATAAAAATAGAAAAAAACGTAAATGATATGCAAATGCTGAAGTTTGAAAACCCTAAAAATGAAGGATTTGCTTTGGATCACTGTTGCGGACTGTGCGGGTTTAAAATCGAAAAATTTGTAAGAACAACCTGGAGAAGTTTCGAATATATGCGGGTTTATTGCGGATCGATTGAAGTATAAGAAATTCAATCTAATATGTAAATTATGATTTTCAATTCACTGTATATTTTAAAATTACAGTTTGATTTTATTGTAAATTGATTTGAATTAGTTTAGTCGGAATGAGTTAACGTTTTATGAACAATATATTAAAAATAGTTTAAAAATTAATTTATAAAATATTAAAAAAATTATTTTTTTAATATGCAGAGCGGAGTGAATGCAATATATTACAAATTAATATTAAATTTTTTATTTATTGTAAATTTATATCAAATATTTTAAAAGGATTATAATACAATATTTAAAATTATTTTTTTATTAAAAAAAATGCAGCATATAGAAAATATGTCATATCACTTAAAATGAGATGAATTTTATTAATAATTTCAATTATATAATTTGTAACAATTCAATAATTTTTAATATAAATATATTTTAATTATCATACTTATATTAAAAAAATTAACAATTAAAAATAAAAATAATATTTAATTATAAAATAAAAATTAAAATATTTTTATATTATAAATAATTTTTAAAATAATAAATTATTATAATTTAAATATTTTTATATTACAAATAACTTTTCAAACACTTTCGTTAAATTCGCCCCTTAAATCGTATTTTACAAATATCACATCAATCATAAATCGTCCCTCGTGCTATTTGTCTGTATTGAGTTGCATTGTTATTTGCTTAATCTGGCAAAACGATTAATTTTGGCGGGATTAATTGATGGGTTTTCCACGGAAATGGCCCAACCTAATAAACTAGTAGTACCGATTTTTAATTTCTCTTTCAAAATTATTGGTATATTTTTATTTTTTTCAAAATTAATTTCTTTAGTGTTTATTTTTTTCAATATTTTATTTGCTATTTATTTTTTTTATTCTCTCTATATCATATTTAAAATATCGCGATGACAACAACATTCGTAAAGTATATTAATATGTAAAAAACAGCTACAATTGTAATGATAATGGTGACGATATCCGACTACTAGAATAGTATTTGACAACAACAATATCGGTACTTGTAGTAATTAGGTTGGAAAATATATTATATTTAATGAATTTACAATAGTACTGCTGTAATTATATATATATATATATTTTTGTTGAATTGAATCTGATGTTCAATTTGAATCTAAATCAACTATGTTAGTTTGAGAATATTTTGATGGTTTTTAATTCTGGATTGAATTATATTTTATTATTAATCTTCTTTGTTCTTTTTTTTTTAAAAAAAAATTAAGGCATATTCAAAATATTTCAATGTATGCACATAAAATTCTCAAAAGTTAAATTTATATAAGAGAAAATTTCACACAGTATCGCATTTTTTATTTTATTTACAGATATATCTTCGTTTTCATACCAAAAATAATTTTTTTTATACCGATTTTTTAAATTTTTATTTTTAAAGACATGGCCACAAGGGACTCTATTTCCTTCTCCACCCTCATCGTCAAAGCCAACGACAGAAGAATAACTAGTATGGTTCCTTAGTGCTACCCCACCGGAATGGCTCGGCAAAAGCATGATTGGAAAGACTGTGGTTTGTCCCATCCGGATCAACACTATTACACAAGATTTGAAAAAAAAATAATTCCAATTTAATTTCATTCAAATCCATGGAAGCTCTCATCTCACAGTTCAGTCTATTGTTAGATCAAGTTTTGTTCTTAAATACAGAATAATCTCCCTCTCTCTATCCTAGTCACTGCTCTTCAGTTGCAAACTCCAACAAATCATTTTGCATAAAATTGAAAGAAAAGGCTTGTAAGTGAAACGAATATGATTTTACTGTTATTGAATAAATTGATTATGGGGCCATTATATAGAGCTTTACAACAAGATAAATGATAAGATGAGAATAACAACCAATGTTTGAAATATAAAATTAACATTTGAAATACAAAGGTAGAAAAGATATTTGAAGAAAAAATGGAAAGAATAGCATTACTTTCTTAATTTGTTGTAGCAGAAAGTTATTAATGATGATCAGTTGTGATTAATTAACAATTGTAACTAATCAAAGTAAGTTCTCAAGTTGTTTTATACTGCACTATCTATTTTTTTTCTTATTCTTTTCTTTTTTAGTAAAAATTTGAATAATTAAACCCAATGTATACCCAAAATATCTCTAAAATATACTGAAAATATTCTTATATAATTTTCAAAAATATACCAAAATATCCCTAAGATATTTTTAGGGAATTCTCAACATTTTTTTAAAATATACCCAAAATATCCACAAGATATATCCAATGTATACCAGACTTTATAGCATTTTGTTTACAACTGTTTTTGGCCCAAGGTATCCCAAAGATACACTCAAGGTATGCTCAATGTATACTGAACTTTATAACATTTGTTCACAACTGTTTTAAACCCAAGGTATCCTCAAGATATACTGAATTTTATAATATTTGTTCACAACTGTATTAGGTCCAATGTATTTCCAATATATATATATCAGACTTTATAACCTTTGTTTACATAACTATTTTAGGACCAAAGTTTTTCCAAGATATACTGAAAAGTATGATCAAGGTATATCAAAGATTATTGCCTATTTTGCTAAGTATTTTAGGTTGAAAGTTTTTCCAAGATATACTCAAGGTATAAAGGAGGCGGCGGTATAATTTTAGAAAGTTATTTTCATTAAAATTGAAAAAAATATTTATCGCCGGTAAAAATATAAATTGATATCCATTTTTTGGCATTTTTATAAAATTTTCTTTTATATAAATATTAGTAGATAATAGTAATAAAATTCAAATTCAACATATTTTACTATTTTTATAAATAAGAATATTACTTAAATTATCTCTTAATTTACTATCACACCGATCCATTTGTTAATTATATTGAAAAGGACAGAAGTATATTTCATCATAATTGACTATAATCTTTACAAGGTTTGAAAAACGTAACATCACGAATATTTTTTTTATTATTTATTTAAGATTCCTTCGTATATTATTACTTTATTCTTAAAAAAAAAAGGTTTTCTCAATTTTGTTATATTTTTTTGTCCAGACGTTTGTTTTTGTTAAATAAGAAAATGTGATTTTTTACTATTGACTTGAAATCACCAATATATACCTTATTCTATCAATTTATTCTATAAAATTAGTTATTCCATATAAATTTATGTCTTTATTTTAATTATTTGTTTTTTTATTATTTTGTCGTCTTATTACAGCGTTAGTTTTTCATTATCTGGTTACAACATTTTTATTTTTGTATATACGATTCAGACGGACAGAATATATTTGATC
Organism: Balakata baccata; assembly: GCA_949630135.1. Lineage (NCBI taxonomy): Eukaryota > Viridiplantae > Streptophyta > Magnoliopsida > Malpighiales > Euphorbiaceae > Balakata > Balakata baccata. The sequence continues at coordinate 29,470 of CATIWF010127077.1, forward strand.
AGATAAAGATATCAAATCAAATTATAATCGTAAATATATTAGAGAAATGAAGTTATATGTATTCCAGTCACTATAACACTTTCAAATGTAGTGGTATTTTGTCAATTTATTATATTATTAACCTAAATACTTTGAATATTTTCACTGCTTTATCTTATATGATTTTTAACGAATTTGTATATATATTTCAATCGATGTATTTCTAGTTTAGATAAATGAATTTATCATTTTTGTTAAAAAAAAAAAAAGACTCGTTCGTATTGTCTAATTAATTGAGAATTATGAATACCAAATTAAAGATTAAAATGATACCGCTTCTATTACTTTATAACTGTCGTTTAAGCTTGTTTCACACATATTAAAAAATTAATAAATAACTAAATTGTAAAGAAAAAACTATTTCATTATGATAAAAATTCCCTTTATTAAAAATACTTAAATAATTCATTAATTATTTTTTACAAAATAAAAATAACTGAATCTACAAAGATAAAATTATAAAAAATATATTATAAAAGTATAATTAATATTTTATTGATAATTTAAAATGACAAAAATAAAATTTTAATTTTTTTTTCTAAAACGACAATTATATCGGAAATAATGGAATAAAAAGTAGTCAACAACACTGAAATTGAAGTGATTACTTTGTTTTGTGATTTTAAAAGCTCTAATTAAACTTGACTAATTAAGTTGAGATTATTGATTAATTATGGGGTGCAACAAAATTACTTGAACAAGAAAACTTAGAGTTAATTTCATGCAGGGTCACTCAACTTTAGATTTTTTTCACTAAAGTTGCATAAATTTTTTTTTTTACTTATCTATAATTTTATTTCAATAAACTCACTTTGGTGAGTTCTCAAAAGTCAGTAGCCGGAAAATCGTTTTGGCAGCATAGTTGGCACCAGAAATTTCCACATCATCCTAAAAGCAAAGATAACGCCACGTAGGATTACAGCTTACAGTCCACATTAGCATCACAATTAAAAATAGCAAGCTTATGTGGACAATCTACATATACATAAGACAAAAACCAAAAAACTTACTTTTCCAACACGATTTGACCATCCCCCAGAAAGAAGTTAAAACAAATTTTCCCTCTTGCTTCTTCATATTCCCTTACTTCTTCTTCAGGTTAGGGTTCTTATCTCCATTATTGAACTCCAATGTGCCTGTCTTAAATTTTTTTTCCTTCGTAAAGCTGCTAGGGTTTGGTTTTTCTTTCTTCTTCATATTCGAATTTTTGGTTTTCATTATATAGACTCAGTGAACATGAGCATTTCAAGCAGTAGAGGAGATATCATTTGCAGGTGCAGACAGTGCGCAAGAATGCTGACGTCGTGGACAGAAAACAATCCAGGAAGAAGATTTTTTCGATGTGCAACAGATAGGGTAAGATAAGCTGAGTTTTTACATGGTTGCATGAGTTTTGAAAATGGATATTGTCGTTTTTACAGGACCATAGTGGTATGACGTGGAGTTCCCTTTTAGAGCTCATCATGTCATTAATGGTCTGAAGAAGACATTGGATTGGAGCTTGAAGTTGAAAAGGATGAGCTTCAAAGGATGAAAGTTGTAGGAAAAGAGAGAACATGGATACCTTGGGGTTATTTTAGTTGCTGGATTGGTAGTTAAGTATATCATGAACTAAGGTGGAGGGTTATATGAATTTTGGTTTATTGTATGTCTGGATTTTTCTCCACGGTGGCGGTTGTTTGACTTTGATATGATGTCTTCAATATTTATATCAGTCAATGACAATTTTTTTTGAGTTGTATGAAATTTGGTTTATTGTTACTGTTAATATATAACAATATTAACGTTCAACTATAATAGGAAATGGCCATTCATGCATTATAATAACAACATTTGGTATGTTACTGTCAATATATATTACACTGCACTATAATAAGAAATGACCATTAACATTTAATTTCAAGGCTATATTAAAATGGACACTGCCATAAAACAAAATAACAGCAGTTTTTCAATCCTAAAACAAAAATAATGCAGTGTTCCAGCCAATAACAAAATAGTAGTAGTGTTTCGATCAACAAAAACACAATAGCAACTCATCACAATTTCCTACAGCAAAAAAGATTAACATCACAAAGTATTTTCACTTAACACTTGCACTTTTTGATAGGGTTGCAAACATATGCAGAGTCAATAAATCTAGAATTAACAATTCTTCCAGTTCTGGTTGATTGGGGACGAGCTCTGTCTTGGTCTTGTAGGCGTCTCTTTCTATGGTTGATGTCTGGTTCACACTCTCTTGAGTTGCAATATTGTCAATAACTTGATAAGTTCTATTTTCGTCAGCATTAACAAGTGTCACCAGCAGACCCATCATCTCCAAGTTCAACATTATTATGACCCTACATAGGCACCAGGGAAATAGAATTAATATATATATATATATATATGATGAGTTTAGAGATCAAAAATATATCAACCAGCACACTTACAATCTAGAAAATTGAAATTTTGCAATCGCACAAATTATGACAACCAGCAAACAAAATCAATATGATTATAACCAGCTGCAATATGCATGTAAAACCATTCTACACACAAACCATTATGAAATAAAAAAAATAAAAAGTAATATGATTTGGACTTCAATCTGAATTCCAGCTGGTGTTTGTCTAGAAATGAACTTGTGATGTCCCCTAGCATTGTGTCCTAAGGCTTTACAGATTACTGCATGTTATCCCAATGTTTCCCTTTTTGGAAACCCTTCGTGTTGCCCTTTGATCTACCATTCTTTGTTTCTCCTGCTCCCTTGCTTGTTCAATCTCTTCTGGCTCCTTTCTTCTTGCCATTGGCTTCCTCCCTCTCTTCTTTTTGATAGCAGTAGGAGGTACCACCTCTCCACCATCAAAAACTTCAGGCCACATAAGTTATGGGTTTGTTAGGTTAATGAAATGGGAATAGACATTCCTATACTTATAGAGACTATAGTAATATGATACATACTCATATACACTCTCATTATTATAAATAAAGGCACATACTGCATGTGCACATGGAATTCCAATGAGATCCCATCTCCTACAAGTACATATTTTGGACACTATGTCAACAATAAATGGTCCCCCCGGTCCATTTACCTGTACTTTAGGACCACCTGAGAAGTCAGGTTGAAACTTGGCAGCATTCTCAGTAAGTTTATGCAACTTTTTCACAACCTTAGGACAAAATCTCCCATTCCACTTTGCTGTCAGCTGATTTTTCTTGTACATTCTCCTCATCAACTTAGTTTTTATAATCTCAAGCATTGTGATGATAGGCTTGTCCCTAGCGTTAAGAATGTATCTACAATGTATAAACAAACCTCATGAATGTCATAGTCCTTCACATTCAAGGAGTGAAAGAAAAAAAAAAATACAATAAAAATATCACCTGTTAAAACATTCACATAGATTGTTTAGTAGCATGTCACATTTGGTAATTGTGTTAAAGAGAGATCTTGTCCATGTGTTAAATGGCTTGTCAGGGAGGTCAAACCATTTTCTAGCCTCATTATCATACTTTTCTATCTCATTCATCCAATGTTTGAATCTGACCTCACTTGTAGCCCTTGCAGCATTCCATAGAAAGTCTTTGAGAATTTTTCCCTTATGCTTCTCCCTAAAATTTTGGTACATATGTCTAACACAATTTCTGTGTTCAGAATCAGGAAAAAAATCCTTAACAGCACCTATCAATCCCTGTACAATAACAAATATGTTCATTTGCGCATCATACATGTATTAACATGCATAAATTAAATTGTAACACATTATGTAGTTTAGTATGCAGTTTTAATACCTTATGTCTATTTGACATCCAAGCAATGCTATGGTTGTTCCTGATCTCCAAGTCCTCTCTTAGGTTCTATAGAAACCATGACCATGTCTCTCTGCTTTCATTTCCTATTACAACTGCATAGGCAATAGGGAATATGCATTCATTGGGATCTAAACCGACAAATGTATATAAATGTCCCCCAAATGAACCTTTTAACCAGTATGCTTTCAGCCCAATTATAGGCCTACACCCAGATCTCCAAGCATTCTTAAGTGGGCTTAGACAAACATAGAAGCCTAGGAATCTTCCTTCATCTCTCCATATATGTACACTAGATCCTGGATTTGAAGAGAGTAACTATGCTCTATAGGACAACAACATTGTGTATTGAGATCTTTGATCACCGAACACCTACAATAAAGCCATATTCTTAGCACGCCATACTTAGATTCTTGAAATGCTATATCCAGTATCATCCTTCAAAGTGGCAATTATGCCATCCAAGCTCCACCCTGGATCCTCCCTAAATCTGTTGAAGTATTTACTTGCAATCCATTGTACTATGATGTGGAAGTTACTGAATACTTTAGGACAAGTGTGGCTAAAATTGGAAGACTTAATTTGTATGGTTGGATTCCTTCTACTTATCTTACTTGCCCAAATTCTAAAAGGCCAGCCTTTGTATTTGCATCTACACATAGCCCTTAATGAGTCATTAGTAGGAAAGTGAAGTTGAAACCTATTTTTAATCCCCCAATTCTTGCAGGCTTGCTTGAATTGGCTTAGGCTTCTAAACTTCATGCCATTGACTAAGATAGGGTTGTCCATATGCTTTTCTTCATTAAATTCAAGATATTTGTCCTTTCTTTCATTATCTCCATCAGAATTATCGGAATCAAAGTCATCCGACTCACCAAAATCTGATCCATCATCGATATTAGATGCATAAACATCAATTTCTGTTTTAAGATTGGCAAGCATCCTCCCCTTGGATGGTTTAGGCCTTCCTATCTTGCCATTTTTACTATTTGTGGCAATGATATCTCTATAATCCTCATCTCCATCTGCAATATTATAATCTGGACCCTCAAAAACACCTTTCTCTATATCATTAGCATTATCATGATCATCTTCGCTTCCCTTAGATTCACTGTCATGTTCACCTTCAATGCCCATGTCATGTTCACTTTCAATCCCTTTTGACACATTTTCTTCCCTGCCCATGCCATCTTCCCTTTGGAAACTTTCATATGTAACATTGTGTTCTTCATTTTGATTAGCTATGCCTGAACTTGCAACTACTTGTGATGAAGAACCATAAAAAATCATGTTCATAAAATCATCAAGGAATTCAATTCTTCTTTTAGCTTCACTAACACCAGCAAATCTACTTGCTTCTACCTCTTTTTTCCTTATAATTTCAGTGTATTCAAAGTCCTTTTGCACTTGTCTATAGCATGCACTTCTCTCTTCATTAGTTCCATTTGGTAGAAGCCAGCAGTCTCTGTGAGGAACATCAATACTTTCGATTTCATCAATTGGGAAAGACTGAACATATATATCAATTACTTTTGACTTATCCATTGAAATGCACATCTCAAATACATCTGATTCATTATCAATTGCCTTCAGATGATCATCATCCCCTAAACCAAATGGTTTGTAGAAGTATCTAACAATTCCATCTGCATATGCACATTGAAGGAACTTATCTATCATAGCCAAGCTCATGTTGTCCATACCACACCAATCATAGTGTGACTCATCTACTGAATGGTGTTTACCATTGTGGTAGAAGCCATTATAATGTATAATAACAGAGAAATCCTCACCTGTTGGGTCTATCACAAACAGTTACAATATAAGTTTATTGTCATACCAATAAGACACAATGATTAACTAAAGAACATAACAACATTACTAACTAAATTAGATAACAAACTGATATAATGACTAAATAAACAACATGACAAAAAAATTAAATACATACTAACTACATAACAAAATTGAATTAAAATTTAGTTTGAGCATTAGCAGCTCGGACAACAAAATAATTATTACTAACTTAAAGGTATGATAAAGTCAATTTTTAAAATTTTTTATATATACAAGGTTGGGGGACCTCCATATATATAATAAAAAATTATGAATCATGTGGATGTAGTCACTGTGTATGTTAGGACAAATAAAAAGATGTAAAAAATAATAAATTGACTTTATTATACTTTTTGTTCAACACCATAATAAGACAATAAATTGACTTATCATACTTTTTAGTTCAACACCACAACAAGATAATAAATTGGCTTATCATATTTTTTAAGTTCCACACTACAATAAGACAATAGCTTGCATATCTAAAAAACCATAAAATAAGACAATTATAACCTTAGCATTGTATATTAATTTCTGAAAACCCATTAAATCACGATTAAACCAAAACATGTACAACACTTTAAAAAACAATAAAGTAAAAGGCAATAAAGTAAAAACAATTTGAGAAATCGCCTACCATATGGAGGAACTTGTCCCATAAACCTGCAGACTGGGTGGACCATCTTCCTGCGCAATATATGTCCCACGCCGACCATTATCCTTTGTTTATTGTGCACAATAACTGTCTTGAAACTCTCCTTTTTTTTTTTAATTCCTATTCAGACTTCAAGAACCCTTTGTATTGCCATTTCACTCAATACCCATAAAAAGGAGATCTTTCCAAAGTTTCAAAAAAAAAAATTGAGTAATAACGAGACGAACCCAGGATAAGCAACTTTACAAAACATGAACACATGACGAAACCAAACCCTAGCAGTTAAATGGGTAAAACCATGATCGATATTAATGGTGATTAGAAGACTCAGGCATCAACAATGATAGAAATAAAAGAAACCAAGCAGCTTTACGAAGAACAAAAAAAATTAAGAGAGGCACATTAGAGTTCAATAACGGAGATAAGAACCCTCATATTAAGACGAAAAAAGAGAATATGAAGAAGCAAGAGGAAAAAGTTGCTTGAACTTCTTTCTGAGGGGACGGTCAACTGACGTTGGAAAAGTAAGTTTTTTGGTTTTTGTCTTATGTACATGTAGATTGTCCACATAAGCCTGCTGATTTGGCATTTTTATTGTAATGCTGATGTGGACTCTAAGCTGTAATCCTACATGGCGTTATTTTTCACTTTTAGGATGCCGTGAAAATTTCCGGTGCCAACTATATTGACAAAACGATTTTCCGGCTATTGACTTTTGAGAACTCACTAAAGTGAGTTTATCGAAACAAAGTTATAGATAAGTGACAAAAAAAAAAAATTCAAAATTGAGTGACCGGATGAAATTAACCCAGAAAATCTCAATTGCTAGGAATTATAGTGCGCCAGTTAATTGAAAATTTTAAAAGCAACCCAGTTTTCGAATCTCTTTCCTAAAAAAATTAATATCATCGTAAGGAGAAGATAAAATCTCATAGTTTATTAAAATTTACATGGTTTTTTCATTTTTACTTCTAGTTTTCTATTTTTTTCAAATTATTTCTTTTATACCATTTGTTTTTTCTCCATGTTTTCAATGGGTAGATCCTACCAAAATCCCTCATTTTTCGTGCTTCTCTAATTCCCAAAATTGAAGTTAGGATTTAAAGAGTAAAGTATCAAGTATGTCATTTGATTAGATATAGTCCTGCTTGTTTCTTAGCTGCACTATCTCATCAATTATAACATCAAATAGATCAAGCATCCTCCCAACATAAATCATCAATTATAACATCAGACCTCGATTTAACCAAAATCGTTTTTCCTACTGATTTGTTACAGTGTTAGCGACCAGAAAGTTAGCACCGTGAACTTTGGCATCACAGTTGCAGCGAAGGTTGGCCTCGTCCGCGATAAGAAAGTTAGCACCGTGAACTTTGGCATCGCAGTCGCAGCAAAGATTGGCCTCGTCCGACTCGCAGTAGCTCCTCGCCTTGAATTTGCACATCTCGCACTTCTTCATTAAAGGCTTTTGTGTTGTAGGATTTTTATCTAAGTTTTCTTAAGTAAAGATGCCAGCGTTATTAAGGTTCCTTAGTATTAGCATTCGTAGATAGAAGACCTCGCTGATGAATCAAAACTGAATGAATATAATTGAGTCCATGTTTGAACAGCGATGCGTGGAAACCTACTGTCGACATTTGTGGATTTTTTTATTTTTTGTATTTTTGGTTTTAATCTTTATCGGATCTTGTTCAATTTAGTTTGTGTTTCAATCAATCGAATTTAGATTACAAGAGAAGAGCTTCCTGAGGATTATATGGAGGAGATATGGACATAATTTAAGTTAATAGACAGCAAATTCTTTTTTTTTTTTTCTAAATAATGAGTGATTGACAATTGGTAAATATGATATTTTTCTTCTTCTTTTTCTTTTTTTCAATGAAAATTATCAAGTTATTTCCAAAATATATCAAGATATTTCCAAAATATATTTAAAATATTCTCAGAAATTCCTTTCAGTCCCAAAGAACTATCAATAAATTTTTAAAATATATTCAAAATATTCCCAAAATATATCTGAAATATTTTCATATAATTTCTAAAATATATTAAAGATATTCCTAAAATATGATTAATGTATTCTTAGAGGATTATTCTATACACAAGGCACTCCCAAAATATATAAAGAAAATTTTCAAATTATTCTCAAATCATTCTCATCATGCTATGTTCTTAGAGAAAATTAGAATATATATGTTTTTTTTTTATCATAATTATGAATTAACATCATACCCTTTTTTTTTCTTAAAAAAAATAAAATCTTAGCAGATAATTGAAGTATCTAGAAGATTTTGAAGGATAAATAGGTTTCTGGGAATTACGTAGATTATTGATATGATTCTTGATACTTGTCAAGTAGTTAATTTTCAAGGTTTGATCCGTTCGATGCATAATATATAATTAACCAAGTAAAGAGAAAAAAATATTAATCACTATTAATACAGTTAACTATCGAATTTGCAACTAAATATATGTTATTAAAGATTTAGATATTATTGTAATTTTAAAATGTTGTTTTGGATAAAATTGATAAAAATATTCAGTACATGTGAAATTGTAAATAGTTATATTTTTTTTTTTTGCTAATTCTGTAAAATTTCTTAAGTCATCATTTGAATTAAGAAATTTTAAAATATCTGAATTTCATATTATTTATAAATTTTATAAATTTTATTGTTTGGTTTGATTATAAAATTTATGGATTTATAGTGTAAATTTTCTTACATTCATGTTTGATTTAATGACCACATTCCATTAATTTAACAATAAATTTTCAATTTTAACTTTTATTAAATATTGAGAATTTGTTATTATTATATATATACAATCAATTCTACCTTGTATATTTAAAAAATAAAAAAATTATTTTAAATAATAAAAAATATAAAAAATAAAGTTAATAGTACTCTCTCATAATAAAATATTTTTTATCAATAATTTAATACTTATTAACACTATATTATACAAAATAATAATAATAAGTTAGAAAAATGATTTTTACTTTTTTTTATGATTAATGATAGTGTTGTAATATTATAAATTTATGAGGGACAATCTTATAATAAAAAATATGGCAAGAATCCATCGTTGATAAAAAATAGTGGATTTTGGACTTTTCCACCTAAAGAGTGGAAAATGAAATTCATAAAAAATAAAATATTTTGATGAATGAGAGATTTTACAGAATCCATCGATTTGAACCTTTTTTAAGCAGTCAAATAATGGATTTGGCTTAAATCAATAGATTGTTTAAAATCTCTTATTTAAAATCCTTCGATTCAAATATAACGTAAAAAAAGATTCTTAGATAGACTTAATATGTCACATATTTTATAAACTAAATTAATCACTTATTAATATATATTTAATTATTTTATTATTATCTTATCATTTAATTATTAAATTAGCAAATGACGTAGTAGACTGTGTATATCTAAAAAAATTTTCCATTATCATATCATCATTGAATTTGATAAACAAACATAACATAAATTCTCCCAATCTAAACTCAAACAATTCTAATATTAATAATATTTCTTATCATATATTAATTTTAAAAAAAATAAAATAAGGACAAGAGAAAGAGAGACGAGAAAAAAACATATTCAAACAGTGAATAATTAAATTAAACTAATAATAGCAAAGATTAGCAACAAAAGACAGTGGTTTATGTACCAGAACAGTTAATTAACACCCATCAAACTCAGAATGTCGATTGCAAACAAGGCAGAATCTTCCTAGCTTTCAACTGATTTTCTTGTGCCTTCAGCTATGTTTCCGTTTTTAGTTATTTCAGTTTCCTCTCCATCTCCTTCCTCTTCCTTTCACGCCCTTCTTCTCCTGCCAGACTAATATCGGACTCTATAACCCTCGTAACCACCGACACTCGCGATGCTACCGATGCCCACAACGCCACGTGGCATGATTCAACTCAGCGGTACCTTTTTTGTTTGTTCTTTTTCTTCTGTTTTTGCCAATTTTGAGTTCATTAGTGATTTTTTACTCTTTTATGTTAATGTGAGTTCCTTTGATGGATTTAGGGCTTTTCATTAGATGAAATTTCTATCATCAATTTTCCCTTTTATTTTAATTATTTTTTGATGATATGCTCTTAAGAAAGCATGAATTTGTCTTAGTTTAATTTGGTACCCAATTGCCAATTACTTGTTTATACTTTGAGATCAATTGTTATTCTTATTATTTGTTAAATATTTTAGGTTCTGTCATGGTTAAACCAAAAACTATTGATGTATTTTTCTAAAGAAAGAATGTTGATGATCCTAGAAGTTTAGCACCTTCATCCTCAATACAAATTCATGACTCTTCAAATGAAAATGAGCACCAATTGGAATCTCACAAAGAAGGGACTGAACCTGAAGAACATCTTTCTAAGTATCAAAGAAAGGAAACTAAACAAGTTGATATTGGTTGTTTAGAACATGATCTAGGATTACATCCTCAAATTTGGGAGTTTGATTTTAATCAAAGAGATGAAATAAGAAGAGCCTATTTGAAAATGGGGCCATACCAACTTCGTCTTGAAAATTATCCTTTCTCTAGTTCAGGTAAATATCATCACAGATTTTCAACTCCATGGTTTAGTCTTTTTCCTTGATTAGAATATTCTAAAGCAAAAGATGCTGCATATTGCTTGCCATGTTATTTATTTAGTAAAATACCTAATGGGCATCTGGGTGCAAATGCATTTACCGCAAATGGATTTAGAAGTTGGAAAAAATTGTGCTTTTCTTAATCAGATTGGAAGTGATCCTTGTTCCCCACATAATAATGCAGTGAGATGTTGCGAAGATTTATTGAATCAGTCGCATCACATTGACAATGTTATAAATGTAATGACTTCAAAGGAGATTTTGAAAAATAGATTACGTCTCAAGACTTCTATTGATGTTGTTAGGTGGTTGGCTTTTCAAACATTTGCATTTAGAGGTCATGATGAAAGTCTAAGTCAAAAAATAAGGGTAATTTTCTTGAAATGATAGAATTGGTAGCAGGATGTAATGAGGAAGTTGGAAAAGTTGTTTTAGAAAATGCTTATTGTAATTCTAAGTATACTTCACACCATATTCAAAAGGAGATTCTTAATACCATTTCAAATAAGGTTCGGAACTATATCCGTGAAGAGATTGGTGATTCTAAATTTTGTGTAATTTTTGATGAGGCACATGATGAATTCAAAAGAGAGGTGCTAGCAATATGCGTGGAGAATGGAATGGGTTGCAAGCATTAATTCTTGATGATTGTCCATATGCATACTTTGTGCATTGTTTTGCCCACAGGTTACAACTTATATTAGTTATCGCTTCTAGAGAGATTATACCAGTTCATCAATTTTTTTCAAATTTATCTTTTCTTATTAATATTATTTGTGGTTCTTCCAAACGCCATGATGAACTAAAAGTTGCAAAGGCTGCTAAACTCGCGCATTTGCAAGATATTGGTGAACTTGAGATGGGAAAAGGGAAAAATCAAAACTTTACTTTAAGACGAGCTGAGGATACTAGATAAGGCTTTCATTTTTAGTCTGTGTGCAGTTTGATATAAATGTTTGGTGCAACTTCTTTAGTTCTTTAGGATATTATTGAAGATGGATCTAATTATTCTCAACGTGGAGATGCTGATGCTGCTTATAGGTTTATGATTTCATTTGAATTTATATTCATTTTGCATTTGATGAAAGAAACAATGGAAATCACAAATGTTCTTTGTCAAGTTTTGCAACAAAAATCTCAAGACATTGTCAATGCTATGCAATTGGTTAGAACTGCAAAAGCACTTAATCATAAATTTAGAGAAGATGGTTGAAGTGATCTTAAATAGGTGAAACTTTTTTGCCAACAACATTATATTGTTTGTCTTGATTTAAATGCTCCATATACAGATCATCGAGGTCATGCATGTCACCAACAAATCAAATGACATTGGAGCATTATTATAGGGTGGAAATATTTATTGTTACTATAGACAAACAATTGCAATAATTGAATATTAGATTCAGTGAGGAAGCAATAGAGCTTTTGACTCTTCGCTCATTTTTTATTTCTAATGGTGTTTACAAAGCATCCAATATCAATGATATTTGCAAGCTTGTGGAGAAATATTATCCTCCAGATTTCGCCGAACAAGATAAAATTAATTTAAGATTTCAGATTCAGCACTTTATTCTTGATGCTTCTCATCATCCAACATTGAAGATTCTTTGTACTTTAGCTGAACTTTGCTGAGCATTGGTGGAAACAAGAAAATCAGAGATCTATTTTCTACTTGTTAGATTGATTCGTCTTATTTTGACTCTTCCAGTTTCTACCGCTACTGCAGAACAAGCTTTTTCAACAATGGAGCTAATAAAGACAGGGCTACATAACAAAATGGAAGATGAATATCTTATAGATAGTGTACTGATTCATAATGAAAGGGAAATTACTGAAACTTTTGATTCAGACTCTATCATTGATGACTTTAAAGTATTGAAAAAAGTAAAATGAGCACTTTAAATTAGATAATGTTATTTGCTAATTTGTATATGGTCTCTTATTCTTCTTTTTTCTCTTTTTGTCAAACTTATTGCATTGCCGTTAAAGATGCTCCTGCTTTATTTATGTTTTTTTAATTGAAAATTTTTACTGTGTTTATTTCGCTCCTAAGCTCGGAGTCAAGCTCCGCCCCTGGAGGTGGGTGCATTTTCAATCGATAACATGATTGATTACATAAGTAAATCCGATATGAGGACGGTTTTTAATCGATCTTTTTCGCGGTGGGTATCGGTGATTCCGGTAAGCTTAGAATGGAAGATTAATGAATCGGCGGATGTAGGGGAATCACGTCGTCAAGGAGCCGTTTGACGTGGTGCTAGGGGTACTATCCAATCAATTGAGGCCCAGAAGTGAGCCCACAATAGTTCTCTTATGCCCAGTTCCGACCCGATTTCTCTGCCTCCCTACAACCCTAAACCCTAACCGCTATCGAAGCATTTCTGCTAAGATCTCCTTTTCTCTATCTCTGTTCAGCTCCAATCATGGCTTCTTCTTGCAGCAGATTCATATCCAGGTCATCCTTATCATCCATTAAATCCGCTATCAGATCCAATACTCCAAAATCTCCCTTTGGCAGATCTCCCACTTCTTCCTCGTCTCGTTTCCCATCCCCTTCTTCTCCCTCTTCTTTTCCTCGTCGGTTCTCATTCTCTTCCAGGTATATGCATATAAATGCGTATCTGTGTACGTATTCGCTTACATGTACTTCAATTTTATGTATATGAATATAAATTTCTGTTTCTGAAGGGCTCCGTCGGAGCTGGGATGCGCGCAGTCGCTGCTGCCGCTGCATAGTGCGGTGGCTGTGGCCAGGATGACTTCATGCTTGAGCACGACATCGAGGAGTTGCCGAGCGCTTTTACAGGGTACACTCTGCTGCACATCTCCCGGCCTCTAATAGCTTTTATTGCTCTAAAGATGTTTTAGAGTGTGAGTGGCTTTTTTGCTTCTGCTAATCTGCGCCCAATAAGTCTTTGATTCCTGTGGATTTTTGTTCCGAATGCTCAGTTGTTACTTAACTTGATTGAATTTCCTCGTTTATCTGTTCAAAAGTGCTTAATTTTCTTGATTGAATTGAATCTCTCTTTCTTCTTTTGGTTTTTCTTTTGGGTTATTCGAATTCAGAGGAGGAATCATTAATATAAGGATTGATGTGGTAATGGGAATACTGGAAGGGATACAGTCATCATAGAAATTTTTGAGTTGGAGACTTTATACTGAAAATTTAAAAGCTTTAATTAAAGGTTGCTTATTTCTGCAGTTATTAAGGTAATGCAAGGTTAGTTATACAATTCTAATTTTTAATCAGGATATTAGAAATTAGTATCAACTAAGCTAAGGTTCTCTATATAGTTTTGATAGATATTATATGGTTCCCCAATTTTATGGTTAAAAGAAGGATGGGGCGCCGAGCTGGGAATTGAGTTTTAATCAGGTTTAACACCAGCTGACTGGAATATTTGGTTCCTGCAGGCACATAATTTCAAATGAATTAAACTGGGGACCAGTCAATTTGGCCCACTGCTTCTATCAAGTATGAAACATAAGTGCTTTCTTAGTAGTCTTAAATATGTTTTCTAATATCAGAATGGGACTGTTCTTTCACGGTTTCCTTTAATTTATACAAATGTCCATCTGACTTTAGAATTTGTTTTGAGATTTTTGAGTTTATCCTTAAAACATTAACACATGAAGGATTCTTGTGAAGACTGATTTTTCTTCACGGAAACTGCTGTGATGTTATTATTTGGTTCCTAAATTCTTGTGCTATGGTTTAAACTTGATAGTTTTAGTGACACTGAAATGTTTTTGAGCCACTGGACTTTTATTGACAGTGAAAATATGATAGTTTTCATCCTTCAATTGCTGAAACTTTCTTGGTACAACCTTTTTTGCCCCCATTTGTTGCAATGTTGTGGAATGTGGACATCTTAATATTTGACAATTTGAACTCCGTGGTCGAAACAGTGTAACTCGACTTTGCTTTGAAATATAAGTAAAAATAAAAAGAATAGGAGGAAGTGTGGGACAATAGATTTCTGCAGCAAACATGTAGCTCTTTCCCTTAAATCACAAATATTTTGCACTTGAACATTACATCAAGTAATACATTTATTAGTAATTGAGAATATATGGTGACTTAATGCTTCTTTTCCCAGATGGAATTGATGGTACGTGAAACATGTGTGCTGTATTTGGAGGTGGGTTCTGTTATCAACTGTTCATATAACTTGAAACAGTGTGAAAATTTTCCTTTAGATGATATTCATTGCTTAGCTTTTGGACTTACCTCTAAGAAATTGGTGTAACTTTTCCAAACATGATATTGTGATTATTGTTGAAATTGCCATTTGGTCAGAAATTGTAAAACAGTACACTCAGAATTTACCACATTGGTTGAGAACTTGAGATTAGAGACAAAAAGATAATCTGTTGTTAATTTATACCGGAACGCTGATAGCCCTGTGTATTTTACATTCAGAGTACATTTCCACTTTTCTGTTCTCTGATCCCATTATTTACATTTGTTGTTCTCTTCAGAGCTTGGTCTGTCAGTTCCAAGGTGATCTGTTAGGAGAAAATCATTGTGACCGGATATAATCTTCACATGACTGGGAAAGAAGTCTGGTAGCTTTTCTTTAGGGAAGAGTTTTCTCAATTTATAAATGTTGCTGAACCTTTAAAGCAGTGAAGCTGATTTTGATTCTTGATAACACAGGACATTTCATCTGAGATGGAACTACTAAATGCTATGATTTTTTGCGCTACCAATAAATCTCAAAGTAGTTAAAAGGTTTAATAAATTATTCGCTAGAAAGGTTTTCTCAAGCTTTGCTTTTCCAATTGCATTTTTTTTTTCAAAACTATGTATTACGGTATGTGGAACCATAGAAGTAGAAAGTCACAGCAAAAGATCAGGTTGGGGAAGATGATGAGAATTTATTATTTTCCTTTTTCACGTTGTGAATTAGACCGTTAGATCATATAAACTGGTGCATGAAATAATATTGTTGTGTTGGTGAATTTTTGAGCAAGGTGTTATTTGTCTGTGAATCTTTCAAAGATAACACACAATACAGGCGGGAGAATTTGGGGTGTGATGTGATTTGGGCATTGCTATTTGACCAAAAGAACTTGGAATAATTTGGGGAGAATTGAATAAAGTTTATTCAATAATTACTCAATTTTTTTTTGTCAATCTCGATATACCCCAAAAAATCAAATTCTTATCAATCTCGATATACCCAAAAAGATAAAATGTAAATCAAATATATTTTTAAAAAATTATTATTGATAGACTAAAATTTAATCAAATATTTTCATTTTATTGTCAAAGCTTTCTATAATTTCTTAAAAATTTTATATTTTCCCTTGAAAATGAAAATTGCATATAGTCTTAATTTTTGAAGAATTTAATTTGACAGACTAATCTTAACCAACTATTTGATAAGATTGAATTCGAAATGCAAACAGTGAATTATTAATAAAACCTTGTTCTACTTTTCCTTTCTTCTTACCAAACTGTCCTCAAACATTTAGCAACTAACTGCCACTAAAGTAGCTGAATTCTGAGGTTTGAATGTTAAGTCACGCATCTTCCATGTGTTCTTTTTTTTTTTCTCTAGCTTGCACAATTGGGTCAGTTTAGCCTCTAAGTCCACATCTCAAAATTAAGTTATAGATTTATTTATTCATTTTCTAAATTAATAATTCTTTTTAGTATGTTAAGCATTTTAAAATTTGTTGTATAACTATAGTGTTCACTATCGAATATAATTTAATTATTATTTAAAATGACAAATAATCTAAGTTGCTTGTGTATTTTATAGATTTTACTCAGCCAAATTCTGAATTGAATCTTAAATGGAATAAAACGGCATTTAATACTCTTGTATTTAATCTAAGTTGCTTGTGTATTTTGAGGGATGATCGGTGAATCCTTTGTCAGTACTACTACGAAAATTTGTAGATTTTGATATTTTCAGTCACTTTCAAGCCATGAAACTTGCATTTTTAGACTCTTCATATTTCAAGAAAATCTCCGATCATCAATCCACCATAGTAAAAAATTGTCCAATATAACTAACAAACAACCTACATATAGCTACCATATAATCTACATATAATCTAGGTCTACCTATGTTATAACTGCTTAAGTTTGTTGAACAATTAATTTTAAATATTTAGCTTTATACCTAATCACTTCTGTCTTTCGTAGCTGATAGACCCTGCGTGGCTGAAACAAAAAGAATAGACTAGAATTAGATTTTAGTGAAATCCCTTTGATGCTTAAGTCAGTAGGAGGATGAAAAGAAAATGAGAGATAACTAGAGAGATCCAAAGTTAATCTGTCTTTTGAGGTGTTGCTTGAGGTTTTTATAACATTTTTCTTCGTCAAACGTCTAATCCCCTTCTGACACATTATGGCTCAAGCCGACTCTGTCAGGTCATGACTATGGCTTGCTGGCCACGTTAGTCGTCAGACGCTGCATTTAAGCTGTGTGCTCATTTAATGTTTCTTACCCGTCATATCAACGCACTGTCCAATGTATTGTGGCTGTACAGTATTTTTGTCTCCCCTAAGGATCTTCGGATCATAGATCATATGGTCAACGTTGTTGTTTCACGGGGTCATAAGATCCACAGATCTCGAGATCCTAAGACCTTGTCTCATCTTAGCGACTTTACTCGGATTGCATCAGGATTAGGGGATTGCGGAATCCAAGAATACCGTTATGGTCTTTGTAGCATCTCCATCTGGTATAGATAGATCATAATTGTGGGATCCGACTCAACAAATCGCGGAATCTTGAGACGCTAGTCTAATAGGATTATTCTATGTAATCAATACCCATAATTTATATATGCAGAAAAAATACATCTTATAGGTGTACACATTTGTTAAATAGTATATGCTACATTTATATATTTGATACCATCATTATATGTAATGCAATTTAATATAAGTGTATAATTAATAATAATAGTAATAATAATTAATTAACAATTTTTTAAAATTTTAATTATATAAATTATATATAGAGACTAGTAAATATAAACTGATTAATCTCTAAATTATAATATTTCAAATTTGAAGTAAAATAATAAATGAATGTTAGTTAAAATTATATAATATAACCATATAATATAAAATTAATTTATAATTACATGTAACCCATGAATAAAAAAAACTGAAGGATAATTTAAGGGATTATTCTATTTTTATACATAATAATTATAATATTACAATGTGTAAAACTGTATAGAAAAAAAAAACCATGAACATCGTGTCAGAGAGGAGTGGGACATGTGCTAAGCTGGAATCAAAAAGTAAAACTACGTTACCTGTACAAACTTTGTGGCCCCCACACACACAATTTCTCCCCCATAATTGATAATTTTCGAATTCCAAAACACGAAATCAGATTATTTAAAAGCTTTTCTTGTACAGCAATTAGGAACAGGAAGAGTATTTGAAAAAAAAAAAAAAATTTTATTTGAATTCGAATTCAATTACCTATATATATATATCAGTTTTAAATTTTATTAGTATTATCTGATAAATATCCAAACTCGTTTAATTATTTTTTAATTATTAAAAAATTTAAAATTAAATAAAATTTAAACTAAATAAATAATTAAAAATTAATAATAATATACAAATAATTTATCGTAAATTACTACAAAATCAAATAAAACAAATAAAATTAAAATTCAATACATTTAAATTAAAATAATTCATCAAGTTGTGTAAAAATAATATTAAGACAATAAAATTTAAATATTATACATTATGATATAAAAATTATATATAAAATTTTCAACTTCATTATATTTTTAATTCAATAATACAAAAAAAATAATTAGTTATATAATTACATTCAATAAATTTTTTATATATATATATATATAATTATATAATTACACTAGTACAGAAAATAGTTTTTTGTGAGTAGTTATTTGGATGCGTTTATCCATAAACAGACATATAAGAAGGAGCCGTATATGATAAGTTGATCTTATGTGACTGTTTTTAACAGTCGCATTAGATCACTCAGATGCAACTGTTTTTACAAAAAACAGTCGCATTTGAGCGTGAACGGATAAGTTTGTTAAATTCAAACAACTAACAACAATTCACAATACATTCACTTCTACTCAAGCCATTATAGTTTTCTAACATTTAAATTAAACTACAATTCATCAATCAACTCAAGTTCAAACATTCTAAATTTCAATTACAAATCATTCAACAACTACAACTTTAAGCTTATAAGCCATTATAGGCTATTGAACAACTTAAAGTCATAAGTATCTTAAACAATTAATCAATCAACTCAAATTCAATAATTCATAAACAATACTCATTGTGTAAAAATATAATAGAACAATTAAATTTACAAAAAAATTGTAATACAATATACTTATTCCAATCTTGAAACAATTAAAAAAATTAAAATTAAAATTTGAATTTAATTTATATACACTCGCGGACACATTTTATGAACTTCATTATTTTAAAATTATTCTATTAAAATCGGATGTGGTCACATCTAAGTTGATTTTCTTTATAAAAATGTCACTGCATCAATTTTATATGTCTATTATGTTTTGAACAGACACATATGAGTTTCATCTAAGATATATTTTGTATTAATGTTAGATTTATTGGATAGCGGGTATTCGATGATCTCTATCCGTATCTATCACAGAATCCTAATAAAATTACTTATTATGATTTAAATAGGTTTGGATAAATGCTGCCATCCCTAATATCAATTTGCATAAAAAATTATATAATTTTATTTTTATGTTAAAATAATTTTATTATTTATTTTTTAAACTATTAAATATACATACTTTCAATTTCATATCAAATGTAATTTTAGGAGAAATTTAGTTTAATTTTACAGTGACATTTTGAACATATTTTTTTTGATCCAGTTATAAAAATGACTCTCATATTAAAAGTATGTCTGCATTGATCTAGTTATATTTGTATGCTATCAGTTTTAAGCATATATATTTATATTTACGTAAACTTAAAGTCATTTAATATCTAATTTTGTACAAATCTATATAAATATTTAATTAATGTCACATTATCTAAAAAACTGTAATATTAATTTTAGAAAAATAAATACCACATATATGTTAGCAGTATTAAATTTAAAAAAAAATATATTTAGAGTGTCATGTTACTATCAAATCAAATTAAAAAGTAAATAATAGAATTATTATAATAAAAAATGAAAGTTTATAATTTTTTATATAATTTACCCTTTTTTATAGGATTAAGTTTCAGGAAAGCACTTTTCAAACAAAATATTATATTTTTAATTTTTTTAGTTTTGAAAATTGTCTTCTAGTAGAAATAAATAAATATTTTTAAAAAAATATTTTTAAAAAAATAGTTTATAAAAAATTAAAAAGTTTATTTAACTAAATAAAAAAATTAAAAATTTTCTTTTATAACATTTTACCGTAATTCCAAACAACTCTGAAATTGTAATGTTTTAGTGGGATGTTTATGTCCATTTCACAAGTTTTCTTTTTGACTGTACGCAGCCAGAAGCGTTACAACTTAACCATGGACAGTTTGGGAGGGAGAAAGTTGACCACACGTGTCGCTTGTCTGGCTGTTGAATTGCCACTCATGTCTATATGGTTCCGTGTGACGTTTAAAATTTCTTTTGTTTATTTTAACTATGTCATATATTTTAAAAATATTTAAAATTTTCTTTATTTAAATTATTTATATATATTCTAATTGCTATTATTGAGCATGTTAAATTATTAATTAGTAAAATGCTCTCTCCGACCCGTACTGAAAAAAAAAAGTTTCATTTTTATTTTTTATCTGATTTAAAATGTAGTACACTTAATATAAATTGTTTTTTATATTATTATTTAATTACTTTATAATCACTGATTTTTTTTTATTTTTTAAACAAAAATTATTTTCGTAAATACAATAAGAGAAAAATGAAAATAGACAAAATAGATGAAATCTAGAAAGAGGGATAAATGTACAAATAATATTAAACTTTGTTATTTTATTATAAATTGGTATTAAAATTTTTAATTATAGGAGATTTTGATTCCAAAATTTTTAGAAATGTTGCAACGTGGTACCCAAGTTAATATTCCAATAAAATAATATGATGTATCAATATGTTAATATGTTATGTCAACTGATTAATATATTATACCGTTTTTTACTAGAATTTTAATTCAGATACTAAATTACAATATTTTTAAAAATTTTAGTATCTATATACAACAATTAAAAATTTTGATACCAATTTATAACAAACCATTTGTACATTTATCTATAGAGAAAAAGGATAAAAAAATCTAGAGAAAGAAATATTGTTGAGAAAATATAGTGAGCACCTGGGAAGGAAAAGTTAGGTAGAGAGAGGAGGCACAGCCTATTTCTCAAGCACAAGCTTAAAAAGGTAGCGAAGAACCAGGGGAGAAAGACTGGTAGAAAAAAGCCTTTTTCGTTTATGAAGATTAGCTCTGCACCAAACAAAACAATGACTAACTCACAATGAATACTGTTAACCCTTAATCTTCATTTTCATTAATTTTTTTCCCTTTTCAGAAAAAATACCCTTAAAAAGGAAGCACCTGAATCTGCTGGGTGTCTATCATCACTAATGGTTTTCAAAACCATTCAAGTGATGAGATAGAGAGAGGGGGGATTAAAGTTTTAATTTTTTTTTTGGATTACCCATTTGAAGGAAAAGCAAAAAGGGAAGAGAAAATTATAATTGGGAGTAATTGAATTGGTGGGTTGAGATTGAAGAAGGAGATGGATGAAGATTTGAAGATAATAGGGGGATTGATAGTGGTGCAATTTGCATATGCAGGAAACTCAGTTTTATTGAGTTATATAATGTCTCTTGGTTATCCACCTTATATCATTGTTATTTTCTCCACTTTTTCTACCTTCCTCCTCACCTCTCCATTTGCCATTTATTTTGAAAGGTTTTCAATCTCTCTTTAGATCTTTATATAAATATATATATATATATATATATGAAAATAGTTAAACCTTGATTTATGTTGATTTTGCAGAAGAAAATGGCCAAAGGAACTCACTGTGAAGTTGATGATCCAGCTGGTTTTGATCTCTTTTTTAGGGTAACCAAATTTTGTTTATTTGGATGCTTTTATCTTTCTTGAAAATCATGGTTGGAAAATGAAAAAAATACAATGAATTGGTACTTTTTTCTCTTGTATTTAATTTGTTGATAATTAGAATTGCCATTTTTTTTTTGGAAGGGTAATTAAAGGATTTGGAGATGTTTCTGAATTTTTATTGTTATTAGTACTTTTTCTAGGTATAAGATTTTGTTAATATTTGAGAAATTTCTTTAATTTTCATTTTAACTACGGATGGTTCTGTCTTAGTTCTTTAATTGAATTCTTAAAAAAAAAAATTGTTTAATAACGTGTGTTTAAATTTTCAAGACAATAATGCTACACAACCCGCCTCATATTATCTTGTCTTGTCCGCTTCATATTGTTTGCCAGAAAAACATTAGTTCTTTATTATAGCCTGAACAACTCAAAATTTTGTTGGCAAGTACTAAAATTTTATTTTAGACGAGCAAAAGACGGTAAAAAAAATCATTTTTGTTTTGAAGAAATGGCAAACAGATTCATGATCTTCTCCTTTATAAACTTGGCAGGGTGACTTTATTCCAATCCTTTTTCTTGAAGGGGATTAAGTTAACCTCACCAGCACTAGCAACAGCAATGCCAAACCTCACTCCAGGACTTATTTTCCTGATTGCATGGACAGTAAGGTATAGTATTTGAATTTCCGGTTTGATTCATTTTATCAATTACTTAATTTTATCTTTGAATATATGAAAAATATATGCAGATTAGAGAAAATAAGGCTGAGTTGCATATACAGCAAAGTGAAGATATTAGGGACATTACTGTGTGTAGTAGGTGCCCTCACAATGAGCCTAATGCACAGTTCTCAAACAGCTAAAATGGATTTTGTTGCTTTTGACAAGCAAAAGATGACTGGATGCTTGTATCTTTTGGCTGCTGTCTTTGTTCTTTCAACCAATATTGTATTGCAGGTAAATTAATTTCCTTCTACTAAATATTTTACATATTTATCTTATTAAAAAATATATACATAAAATAATTATTTAATAAAAAATATAGTTTTACTAAAATAACCCAAGTCATTATCTAAGATAATATAGATGAATTGATACGAAATTCTTTCAGTTTATTCAGAAGTTTCGAGTTCGAGCCTTTGATACTTATTTTAAAACTCTTAAATAAGTGTTTCACCGTCCTTGGAGGTCATATACAACATGCTTTTTTTACTAAAATAACCCAAGTCATTATCTAAGATGATATAGATGAATTGATACGAAACTCTTTCAGTTTAATCAGAAGTTTCGAGTTCGAGCCCTTGATATATAGCTATTTTAAAACTCTTAAATAAGTGTTTCACCGCCCTTGGAGGTCATATACAACATGCTTTGCATTAATCGAACTAATTCTGATATTATATTGAAAATCGGATTATTGAGGTTTTTTTATTTTTTGTAGTTTTTGCTATATATATATATATATATATGTTTGTTCTTACTGATTAGATTTAATTCATTCGCACAGTAGTTTTAGGACTGTAAGTATTGTATTTACTTAATTACTTCTACTTAATTATCACGTTAATTTTATATTAATGACCTTCTTACAGGCATCAACTCTGGGTGATTTTCCAGCTCCAACATCCCTGTGTGCAATAACATCTTTGATTGGTGTGGTTATAACAGCAATTGTTCAGTGCATTCAAGATTCTAAGCTTGAGATTCCTTGGCCTCTAACAAATTCTGCAAACCTAATTGGCTATTCATTAGTGGTAATTAATTAATTAGAAAGTTGCTAATAACGGGACAAATATACAAATGGTACAAAAATTTTGACTAACTTTTAATTGTTGCAGATTGGTACCAAAACTTTTAGAAATGTTGCAATTTGGTCCAAATCAAAATTCTAATAAAAAAAGATGATATGCTATGTTGGCATGACATGTTAACAGATTGACACATTATTTTATTTGACCGGTAATTTTGACTTGGATATCACACTTTAATATTTCTGAAAGTTTTGGTATCAATTTGTAATAAAATAACAAATTTTGATAGCCTTTGTGCATTTATCTCAGCTAATAACATTGCATATTAGTAATTAAGTATTATATTATGCATATTTCATTATCAATCGTTGGGAAAAACACAGGCGGGTGCAGTGAGTGGAGCTTGTGTGAGCTTCAATGGATGGGCAATGAAGAAAAGGGGTCCTGTTCTTGTCTCCATGTTCAGCCCCATTGCTACTGTTGTGTCTGTTGTTCTCTCCATAATTACCTTAGGCGACACTATCAAAATCGGAAGGTATTTTACCCATAATTCTAATTATATTTCTCTATTAATTTCAGAATTTAAAACTGTTAATGTTTTAAAATTGTCACCATTAATATGCTGTGATAATCACTATATATGTTTCTAATGGTATGAATTTACAAAGTTGGACTTATAATTGTAAATCTATTCTTGTTTCAAAATGACTTAAACCAATTTAAAACTGGTTACACCACAATTTTAAGAAAAAATTACTATTTACCTGTGGGGTTTAACTATTGTACTAGTATATCTGAGATTTAAAAATTATACGATTTTTTCTTTTTGTTTTATTATATTCTACTAATATATCATTTTATTAGATTTTCTGTTAAACGTTAGATTGTCATAAAATGACAAAAAAAATTAATTATTTACCTCTTAGAAGTTTGATCTATTATACTAGTACTTTTGTACAAGTTTGATCTATTGTGTTTGTACTATCTAAAATTTGATTTATTGCACTAGTTCCTATGAGCAAAAAAGAATAATTTTTACGGAATAACAATAAATGTCTTAAAATTTAAGAAAATGATTACATAATTTAATGGAAATAAAACAGAAGAGATTATTCGCATAAATTTTGAACCTCAAAAGTACTAGTAAATATGTAAAAACTCAAAACGTAAGTAGTAATTTTCTCTAATTATAAACTCTTTTCATATTCCTTAAATTCTTGATGTGGGACTTGTTCAAAAGTCAAAATAAGCTGAGCATTTTACTTTGTTAAACTATTGCCATATAACTTGTACGGTGGCAATTTTACTTATGCAACTGACAATATTTTGCAGAAATCGGTGAAATTAATGTATAGAGTTTATGTATATTGCAGCCTTGCAGGTATGAGTCTAATGTTTGTGGGTTTATACTTCGTGCTATGGGCCAAGGGCAAAGAAACTGACATGGATTTTGAGGCCGAGGCAATGGAAACTGAGTTCGATCCAAAGAAGCCTCTGCTAAGTTAACATTCAACACCGTAATTTTTGCAGAGTTTGGTGATTAGAAAGAGTAGCAGAGTCGGACTCTCTAAGTTATAAAAATATAGAAATCTAAATAAAGAGGGGCAAATAACTAGAAATCTAAATTTAGAGTATAAAAATAAGTTTTTAACATCGTTTATAGAGGACAAATCTTAAAAAATAATATCAATTTATAACTATTACATACATTTTAAAAAGTTAAAAGAGAGTTATAGTTCTCTTTTTGCTCTGTCACTGATTAGAAAGATAGAGATAATTAAGGTAGAAAAAGAACTTCGAAAAATTTGTAGGTTTTTTTTTTTTTTTGGGATGTTTATGTTCGCTTAATTGCAGCATATTTTTCAACTCTGTAAGAAAGATTGAGTGGCGAATGGAAGAAAAACTGTGGTGGAAATCAAGCTTTTGAAAAATTAATTCTGCAGCATTTTTGTGTATAATTGATGTGATGGAAAAAATTTTCTATTTTCATTTCACTTTTCCAATTTCTTGGTTTACAAGCAAATTTTATTTTTAGGAAGCAAAATATATAGTTCCAGTTAGAATAATTAAATTTTCTTAATTTTATATAAATAAAAGTAAACCTAAATTTGTTAATGTTTTCATGACTATTTAAGTATAAATTATTTGTTTAAAACATTTTACTGTTAATTTATACCATAGTATTAAAATAATATTATGAATATTTTTTTTATTACGAGGTTTAATAAGCCATATACAGTACATACTATAAAAAATGTTAAACTCCGGCCAATATTAATAGATCATGAGAATTATATTCGAATTCCAAATCTTTTACAATTTACAAATAAGAATATCAATCAAATCATACCTTTATTTACTATTATGAAGATTTTTTTTTAAATATTTTTACGAAGAGAAAACATGATGTAATTTTTAATATAATATTATATTAAGATTCTTATAAATATGTTATAAAAATAATTCAATTGATATTAGTTAAGGGGTAGTTTACTTGGTTGAAAGAATTGAAAAATATTTCGAGTTTTTGTACTATCATTTAAATATAAGGAAATAATTATCCTAGTGTAGTAAATGAACTGATGTATAATTTGAGTTTGGTAAAATGGCCACTTTGATAATTCCAACTTAATTGGAAAATAAATAACTCGATTCACAATGATTCGAAGATAATATAACTCCAAATGATTCAACTCGATTTCCGAATCTCCATGGAATGAAGGAATACTAAACCAATCAATACAAATCTGTTTGTTGATAAATTTGAGTATTTGGAGAAATTTTCATAGAGTGTTTGAAATTACTGTTTACTATTCTAAAAATATATTTTGAATTTTTTTATTTAATTGATTAATTTTTTGTAATTTTATATAAACTATTTTTTCTAAATATGTTTTTGAAAAAAATATTTATTTATTTGTTTATATTAAAAACAGTTTTTATAACTAAAAAAAATTAAAAATGTTAAATTTTTTGACGGAAAATTATTTTTAAAAAACTTAATTCCAAACATGTCCTAAGTAGAAAGAAGATTCAGAATATAATATTGTAATGGAATTAGAAGCATCATTCCTCCTAACAAATTTCAAGTTGGAGACCTATAAAAAAAAGAAAAGAAAATAGATACGTAAAGGAGGAAAAAACCAATTACTATTATTCGGTGTGTGATATGGACCCATCATAATCCATGGCCATCAAATCCAGCCGTCCATGGGTTGGATTTGGAATATGAATAATTAAGGGAATTTTTTATAAATACTAAAAAAGAGGAATAATTAAAACTTTACATTCCTTTAACGTATTTTTTAATTTTACCGAAAAATATTTTCAACAATTATAATAGTTTCTAAATTTCAAAATCACCTCAAAATATGCTTAAATGATATATTTTCGGCATTCATTTAGTATATTTTGGGGATATTTTAGTTCGGATTTTACAAAAAATCGACAAAAAAATAAAAACAATTAAATCATTAAAGAAGAAGAAGAATATAATTCAATCAAAATTTAAAACATCGCAAAATCTCTAAAATAGTTTGATATACTTTTTAGAATACATTGGATATACTTTGGAGATATCTTTAGTATACCTCAGGAATTTCTTAGAAATATCTCGGATTATCTTGAGTATACCTCAGAAAATATTTTGAATATATCTTGGAAATTCTTAATAATTTTCCTAAAAAAAATTTTCTTATAATATTTTGGGTATATCTTGGGAATTCTTTGGAATGAATTTCTTGGAAATACCTTGGGTATATATTAGGATACTTTGGTATACCTTCGGGAATTATATGAGAATATCTCTGGTATACCTTGGGGATACTTTGGATATACTTTGAGGATATCTTAGTGATTTTTACCAAAAAAAATAAATAATAAAAAAATCAACAACATAGACAAATGATAATTGAATGAGCAAATCACTCAGCAATCAATGACAAATCAACAAAAATTCAACTAAACAAGAATAGAAATCTATTTAAATCCATTTTAAAAAAAAAAGATTTGAAACAGAAAATCGAAATGAACATTAAAGAAGAAGAAGAAAAGTTATAGAAGTAGTGGCCATTACACTAAATAGTAATCGATCACAGAATCAATGGTGATCTTGAATGGCCGGAACTCTAATCTCCTTCGCCTTGAAGATCACGAGCTTGGTTCCAACTGTCAAAGCATACACTAATGGAGTCGAAATTGGAAAATCAACTAAAGAAATGAGAAAAGAAATTTTCGGTAGAATTGAAAAGGTTTTAAGTACAAATAAAAAAAAAAATTGGTTTCCATTTTTGAAAAAAATAATAAAAAATGGGTGAATGGTGAAATTTTCTCAATAATTAAACTAAAAAACAAAGATTTAGATTAACTACTAAGATTTAAATTAATAACAATACAACGAATGTATTGAGAGTGACTCTCTCTTTTCTTTAATTTTTTATTTTTTTCCCTTTAAAGTGGCATTTTTTACTTGGAAGAAAATTAATGTATTTGTCCCATATGAATCGTGAATAGTCTTAGTCTCTCTAGATTGTAAGATATTGAATGTCTAAAATAATTTTAAAAAATGCAATTCTTTGTTAATTTCTTTTTTCTTTTTTTATGTCCATCTTCAGTTTTTCTCTTTTACTTGGTAGTATCACCAAAATTTGTTTTAGAGAAAAATCATTTGGGCCTCCACCTCAATCCTCTAACATGAAAGCTTTTGCCTTTTTCCTTCTAGACTAACTAGAGAGTGAGGAACAAGCAATAAATATGGACCCAGAAACAATTAGCAATAAAACAGGGTTAAAGATTATCAAGTAACAACTTATTAACAATAATGATGCAACTAATGATTAAGATTTTGTCATTTGAGCTACCAAAAACAACACAACTAATTAGTAATTAATTAGGCTTCCTTTCCCCTCATAATAAACTACTACTAATTATTATGATATTAATCCAAAATGCTTTTTGTTTACTTTTCTCCCTTCTATTATGAAAATTAATATAAATAAGGAAAATATTATTTATCTCCATATTTTTTTGCCCTAATTTGTATTAAAATATCCCATTTATCCGAATTTATATTAACATACTTATACTCTAATACAAATCGAATAATTGTGGAATAAGTAGCATTTCTCTTACAAATAAACAAAAGGAAGCGGATTAATGTTAGTTTAGAGCTAGAGGACATAACCTGCTCAAAGTAGGTTTAAGTGGGGGAGGAATATTAGCATTTAGCAATCACCGACATTTGAAATGAATTAATGTTCAATTGTACTCTTAAGAAGGGACACGGGACATGTACCCCTTCTCTATTAATTAGTGGTATTGAGTTCAAGGGCTTTTTTTTTTTTTTTATAAATAGAAGACTTCGAGTTCTAAATATATTTTACATAGGGATGGTAATAATGAATACTGAATGACAACATGATACGGATTTAATATGAAATTTGTGAATTAGAGTTGAGATTTATAGTATTTATATTACAATTGTATCAATATTATAAAAATATAAAAATTATTGTGTTATATTGCGGGTTGACATGCCAACATGAAAAAAATTTATTTAATCCGTTAATAATTTATATCTTATTTTAATCCAATCCATTATAACTCATATATACACATTTTTAAATCGTATTATACTAATTTAATTCAATTTATAGATTAATCGTGTTAAATGTGTCGCGTTGTATTGGGTTAATACATTTAATATGATACATTATAAGCAATATATACACTAGCTGGATATCGTATTATACTAATTTTATAGATTAATCATTATTAAGTGGAATGTATTTATATTTAAATTATATATACAATTAACTTATCATGTCGTATTTGTTTTTACCCTTATTATATTATACTTAAAGATATATCAAAATATGACACGAAAACAATCTACTAACACGAATTGCCACCTTAATTGTACATTTAAAATTTTAAAATAAAGCATTTTATATCTTTATCGAGCTACTCGGTACAAAATCATATCAATATGCAGCCTATTGAATTGTAAAATACTAGATAGTTGAAATGGAAAAATTAAATATTTAATTCTTACCATTTTATTAGTTAGTAATGAGAGAAAAGAATCCAATAATTAATAATTAATCAATTTTCTTCTTATCATAATAGGGCCTATGGTTTTTGATAAAGTGAATGGGCTAACATTACCCTTAATTATAATATAATTGAGGACGTGAAACATGTGCTAATATTTTTTTTTGAAAAAAAAAAGGAAAAATGAAATAAAAGGGAACAGGGCGAGATCAAAAATATGCCAAAGATTCATTGCTTGTTCGGGTTGGTTGCTTCTTTTTGACTTCTAATCTCATCTTATTAACAATAATTTTTCCCTTTTTCTCATTCTTAATGCCACTTCTTTAAGCAAATTATTTTCAGGTAACACTTAAAGTCTAGTTCAAGTGAAGTGTATTCGCTTTTGGAAAAATAAGGTCTTGAATTCAAATTTTTTTTTTTGTACTAGGTGTAATTTTACTTTTATGACGAATGGAATAAAATGACTATTTTTTGTTATGCAGTCCACATCCGTTAGACTTTTTAAATGTATATATAAAATGTCTCATTTTTCTAATAAAAAAAAATGATTTTCATATTTTCGGCCTAGCCCGTACCCACAGCCTATAGCCACTTATTATTTGCTTTCTTACTGTTATAATTATTATAATTACTCTATAGTTGAATTAATATATAGATAATGTGATTATCATCAATATTTATTAGCACAAACTTGGAATTTTGTAGCTTCTAAATGTATGTGTATATTCATTTGTTCCTTTTTTATATGGGTTAATTCCACTTTATTTTGAAATATAGTTTGGAGCATTATTTGGAGGTTTTTCGTTCTAAATTACTTGAAGAAACTCGTAACATCTTGGATCAATGAAATATGACTCATAATTTTCTATTTTTTTGCATTTTAATATAAAAAGAAAGCTAAATTACAAAAAAAAAATTTTGAACTTTGTATTTTTTTACCGTTATAGTTAATTCTTTAAAAATTTGAATTTAATTATATGTACTTTAGACTTTGTAACAAATTTTACTTCGGATAAACTGTACCTTACTCCGAGTTTATGTGGCGATAACGTGAAAAAATATTAAAAATATAAAATAATGACGTGAAAAATATAGTAGAGTTGATATGGAAAAAATTATCACATTGGTATATAAATAAAAAGACGATGTTTTGCACATCAAATAATTCTTTCCGCCCAAATTAAAACAATACGTTTGACTAAGAAATATAAATTATATTATAACCAGATTTATTTTGAGAAAGTGACAATTTTGAAAAGAAAATTCATATATCTCTTTCAAAAAATATAGTTTTCAAAAAGGTATCGTTTTGATTTTTATGCTCATGTGCCAATTTTTCTTACATCAATTGCACTGTGTTTTCCACGTTATTGTTTTATATTTTTAATGTTTTTTCATATTATTGTTAGACTTAGAGTGAGACACAGTTCACCCGAATCAAGATTTGTTATAAAATCTAAATTACATATAATTAAACTCAAATTTTTAAAGAATTAATTATAACTTTAATAAAGTACAAAATTTATGATTTTTTTATAATTTAGTCTAAAAAGAATGCATTTTATTGTCTTACAGGAAGATTATGCCTAGATTATAATAAAAATGTTTATTTTTGTTTATATATAAAAATTATATATATATATTATTGAGTTCCGTGGCCTCAATGATTGTGTACGACTAGGACATAAGAGCATTTCTACAATTTTTCTATTTTTATCCTTACCTAAATTTAGGGAGTTTCATATCTTCTAACAGATTTCATATCTTCATCTTTATCTCACTCTCTAAAATTTACTTTATCTCTTCTCATAATTAAGAACTACTAGGAATTTTTAATTAATATTTTATTATTTATCTTTCATTTTTTATATTTTTTCTCTCTGTTTCCTTTTTTTATCTCTTACTCTCTTTTTATTTTTTAAATAGTTTTATTGATAAAAAATTAAAACTGGGAGTGAAATAACGAGTATTATTGGAGTGCACACAATTTTCAAGACAAACTAAAATAAAGTGCGAATATTTTATAATATAATAGGGAATGAGATAAAAAATATTGTTGGAGATGCTCTAAACAACTGGCTCTACACAAAGACAATTGTTATATTATGGATTTAGGTTCATCGAGCATTATAGACTCGGGGCCTATTTAAAACCTATAAATATAAGCAAGATTGAGGCTTTTAAGGCAAAGAGAGCAAATACAAAAGCAATTTGGGTATTTTTATGTGTGGGAAACATTCAAGAAGCTTCGGGAAATACCTTTGTGAGCTTTGGAATTTTCTCTAGAGGTTTTAGAAATGTGAAAATTATTATTCTAATTTATGTAAGAGGGAAAATACAATAAATTGTGAATTTGAGTTTAATCAATTTAAGAGAGATATAATTATATTGTATTGTAATTTTTTTATATAATGAAGAATTAATTACTCTCTGTGGCTCTACACGAAGACAATCAAGGGTCAAACTATATAAATCTTGTCTTCTCTTTTTTTTTTTTTGATTTTTTATTTCGACGTACTTATTGATTGTTTTTTTCAACAAAATGACATTTTTATAAATAAAATAAAACCTACACAGTTATTAAACACATATTAACAATTTTGTAAATAGTCATTATCCGCTTGAGAAAAAGTTCATTAGTTTATGAAGAAATGTTTAATACGAATAAAATAAAAGTTTATTGGTTTATCAATAAAAGTTTATTTCTTGTAACACTAGATTAATAATCAGTAAACTATATTTTATAAATCATAGATTTATTTGTTATAAATTATAGATTCATTAGTAATAAAATAAATGGTTCATTAAAAATAAAGTAAAAATTTATTATAAAAGTTCATTAATTTATTAATAAAAGTTCATTAGTTTAATCGTAAAGGTTCATTTTATTTATTTGTACATTTAATTTAATAAATATTATATTATTTTTTATTTTGATTTATAGGTATAAATAAATTGAATCATCTTGAGGAAGATGTATTATATATTTAATTTAATAAATATTATATTATTTTCTTTAATTTTTGTAGTAATAAATTAATGAATATTTACTTTATTCGTAATAAATATTTCTCAATAAATAGATGATGAATATTTATGAAATTGTTATCTTGTGTTTGATAGCTGTATAAATTTGTTTTATTTACAAAATTATCACCACCTCTTATATCTGTGATAAATCCTAGATCCATAATATAATTTCCAGCGTGAAGAACTCTATCTTTAGCGGTTGGCATGAGGCTAAGAGCTATGTGGAAGCTTTTTAATCGGATTAATTTCATGGAAATTTTACAAAAATAGCAAAAAGTATGTCAGTATTTACATAAATACCGTTCCTCAAGGTTTTTTTTTTAAAATCTGGGCGCATTAAAAATTTTTTCAAATACCGAAAATCAATATTTTTCCAAGGTTTACATGAGATTTATCCAACATTTACCACAAAATTAATAAAAATTGAAATTACAAAAAATTTATTAAAAATTTACTTAAAATTTGTTCAAATTATACTCAATATTTACAATAAAATTTATAAAAATTGAAGTTATACAAAGTTTACTCAAGATTTACTAAGGTTTATCTAAGAAATATCCAAAGTTTACCTAAAGTTTGTCTGATGTTTACTTAAAGTTTACCACAAAATTAATAAAAATTGAAATTATAAAATATTTATCAAATGTTAATGTAAGGTTTACTCAAATTATACTCAATATTTACAAGAAAATTTATAAAAATTGAAGTTACACAAAGTTTACTCAAGATTTACTAAGGTTTATTTAAGAATTATCCAAAGTTTACCTAAAGTTTGTTTGATGTCTACTCAAAGTTTACCACAAAATTAATGAAAATTGAAATTATAAAATATTTATCAAATATTTATTTAAGCTTTAATTAAGTTATACATAAGATTTATCCAATATTTACTAGAAAATTAATGAAAGTTAAAGTTATACAAGATTTACTCAAGATTTACCAAAGATTTAGTCAATATTTACTACAAAATTAATAAAAATTGAAGTTACAAAAGGTTTATCAAAGATTTATTCAAAATTTACTAAAGTTGTACCCAAGATTTATCAAATGTTTACCAGAAAACTAATGAAAGTTAAAATTATACAAAATTTACTCAAAAATTACCAAAAATGTAGTTATTGTTTACCACAAAATTAATAAAAATTGAAATTACAAAAGGTTTATTAAGATTTACTCAAAATTTACTAAAATTATATTCAAGATTTTTTCAATATTTACAAGAAAATTAATCAAAGCTGAAGTTATATAAAGTTTATCCGAGATTTGCCTAATTTTCATCCTACATTAAGTCAATTTTTCAACTAAAAATTACTAAAAATTTACCCGAAATTTATCAAATTAAATAACTTTAATTAAATTAATTAAATGCAAGTTTACATTTTTTTATAATTAAAGTTTTTCCAATGTTTACTTTTGTAATTAAATTAATTAAATTCAAGTTTACATATTTTTTCTAATTAAGTTTATTAAACAATAATTCAAAATAAATAAATGCATGCTTAAAGACAAATGACGATGATACAAGTTAATGAAATTTTTAATTTATATTTAAAATATGAAAAATGATCATTTTTGCATCAATTAAATAAAAAATGTGTCACATATACAGTAAAATCTAATATTTGAAAAAAAAAACAAAAAATCAGTAAAAAAAATACAGAAACTTAGAATGAAAACACAAAGGTTTAGTCAGTAAAATTGAAATTTTTTTTGTAAAATTGGTGCACTGTCTAAATTTTTCTAATTTCATGTATGATCACTAAACTTTACTCAGTAAAATTATAAAACTTTTTTTTGTCCTAAAAGTCATTTAATTATTCATATTTCCAATGACACGTTAAATTTTTTATGACACATCAATTACACGTTAAATTTCTAGTAACACATATTGATATATCATATTTCCAGTGACTCATATCTAAAAAAAATGATGAGAAGTAATTTCAGTAAAATTAATAAAAATGCAGTTAAATAACTTTCTTAAAATTAAAAAAAAAAAAATCTCTGTCTTGCTTGTCCCGACGTTTCAGTGTACCGGAACTCTGGAAGTGCTGTCCTTGTGGTTGCTGGAAGCTCCACACGAATATATGGTATTTGAAATTATTGTTCAAAGTTTAAAAACAAATTTTAAATTTTTTTATTTAATTGATTAAATTTTTTAATTTTTTATAAATTATTTTTTTCGAATTTATTTTTAAAAAATATCTATTTATTTGTTTATAATAAAATCAGTTTTTAAAATTAAAAAAAAAATTAAAAATACTTTTTTTTTCAAAAGGTTTTTTTTTTTTTTTTCTGAATACCATGTCAAACATTGCATGTCTCCCATTCTAATTCAGAGGGAGCGGCCTCTTGGGGTGGGTCTGATCAGAGAGATAGCGAGGGAAGGTGGGTATCGGGCTTTGACTCTACTCTTGGCCCGGTGCTCCATTCTTAAATCAAGCATAATTTTTGGTTCTTGCTTTCAGGGATTGAAGTTGGCTTTAGAGCAAGGCATTTCGCATTTGTTGGTTGACAGTGATAATTACGTGGAGGAATACTGTTGGCCAGGGCCGCATCCTCAACTAATTTCAATGGGTAAATTTTTATTTATGTAATTATTTTTAATAATAAAATATATATTTTTAATAAATTTCGGAAGGAAATTATCACAATCATTATGAGGATAATATAATCTTTTTTTTTAATCCAAGATCTAAAATATATTATCTAAATTGATTTATAAATGAGATTTTTTTCAAGAGTTTGATCTATCAAATCTGACAGTAACATTTTATTTATGAAAGGTTCTTCTACTAATATTTTTGTTTGATAAAAAATTTGTCCATACTTTAATCAAATTGATAAAAAATATAATCAGTCATTGTTGTCAATTATAATTTCAAATAGAAAAAAAGTAATTGAACAATTAGTCAATAAAATTTGTATTTATTAATAACTATTGTTCATATAAACAAAGTAGCAATTTTGTGATTTTATGCTTAGATTGAACAATTAGTCAATAAAGAAAAACTAAAAGCTTTTCAATTAATATTTAATATAATTTTTTATCATTATTTTTTAATCATTTTCTTGTCATTAATTTCAATTTCAAGACTATAGAATAATGATAAGCTTTCTAAATCATTTAGCATATGCACATTTCATTTAAATTTACATTTACAGCCTAAAGTTGAATCATGTTGAAAACAATAAAAATTATTTCTAAATTCATATATCTATTAATCAAAGTTACCACTAAAAAATAAAATTATTTTGAACTAACATCTAATTTTATTTAATAATTTTATTTTGTAGATTGTAGGATTAGAAATCAATTTTAAATTTATGTATTTGTTAATCAATACCACAACTAGAAGAAATCAAAACAAAAAGACTATGAAATTAAAAAAAAAAAGATAAAAATAAAATGTATAACAAACTAGAATAATATATATTTACTGACCTCTTTATTTTGTTTTATCTGTAACTTTGAATTGATTGAATATTTGAACTGAAATTTAAAAGAGAATATTGTAATTTTATTTTTGAAAAGAAAAAAAAAGTTTAAAATATAACTGTCATTTTGTCTTTGAAAATAATAAGTTTTTTTTTCTTTATTGGGAAAAAGAATAAAAAGTTTTATGCTTGAATTAATAGAGTAATTGTAGTATCATAACTTATTTGACACTCTAAGTCTCTTTTTCTTTTCTTGTTTATTAGATATATATATAACTTTTTGATTTTATTTTCTTTTATTTTACAAAAAATATATTAGTAAGTAAATTAATGATTATTGATTGGTTAAAATTAGTTAATTGAATAAAATATTTGATATATTAAATATATGGGGGCAAATGCAAATTTTAGAGTGAGGTCAAAAAATATATTATATACGGTCTTTTTTAAATTTTGATTGGTCAATGAGGGCAAGTGTCTTTATTATCATTCAAGTACATATGTTTCTATTGGTTGATATGGGTAGTGATTGATATTAATTAATTAATTTTTTCTTTGTTAAAGACCAAAAGTAATATATCTTTTTATATATTTTTAAATAACTTATCACATAAAATAGATATAACTAAGTTTGATTTTTTTAGTGGGGGCAAGATAAAATTTTTTTATAGAGATTAAAAGGAGTATTAAAAAATATTAGAAGCATCAAAAGTGATATTTTGGGGGCATGTGGGGGTAAGTGCTCCTATAGTGCATCCGCCCTTACTATTGACCGTTCAATATCGAAACTATATTCATTTAAGAGTTTACTCCTCTTAAATTTTTAAATGGTATATGATAGTATATAAAAATAACTACTAAAAACGATATATTTTAAAAATTTTAAAAAGCAAAAAAATATATCATTTGAAATTTTTAAATAATATAATTTTTAGTAATTATTTTTACTAATAGAAATGTTAATGTATAGGCTTATGTAACGTGGCATGCCTGTAAACTTTTCAACACCAAAAACTGAGTTAAATACCAAATTTTAGTACCACTATTAATAATTTAAAATATTGATATTAAATAGTAACAAAATAATAAAATTTTATTTTCTACAGTATTAACGGTTATTCTTGTAGAGTTACAATTTTTTTATTGCTTTTTAAGTTTTCGACTAAAATAATTTATATGTTAATTTTTTTTAATTGTTGTGCTAAGAACATCTCGAATAAATTCTTTATTTGATTTATGTTTTTTATTTTGAAGAGTTATTTCATAAAAAAAAGTCTATTATAAATTTTATATCTTTAAAATTAAAAGAAATAGTAAGTTTGACTCTCTATATCTAGAAAGGTAAACTCTATTCTCTATTTTAATTGTAATTAATGCATTACAACTTTTTATACATGTTTTTTTTATTAGTGTGTTTTTTTAAAATACCTTTTTCTTTTCTCATAATAAAAATCATATGCCTTTTTGATATAAATATTAATTTGTATATGATAAAATAAAATAAAAAGTAAAATGTAAACTGTATATTGAGTTATAAAAAATTTTTTGTCTATATATTTAAAAATCTTCCAATATACTTTTCATTCTAATAAAAAAATCTTAAATGCTTTAAGAGTTTTTTTTCTTTCTATGAGAGTAAATTTTAATTTTAGTTAGTTCTTTTTTTTTTTTTGGATGCATTATCAATCAGTTTACAAAAATTTATAGGCACTGATTAATTCGATTTGAACTGACTGTTAATCCATTATAGGATAAAACTCTTCCAGTGAACCTTTTTACCTAAATGAGTTAAAAAAAAAAAAAGAAACATTTATTTTTATAAGTGATTTCCAAATTTATTTCCCAACGTGTATTTTTTGCGATAGGTGGAAAGAGTGAGAAATTTTAACCATAGAGGATGACACTATGATGGGTGATAAATGAGATTCCATATGATCGCTATTCAAAGCAGAGATTACCAATTAAGGATAGATCTAGAAAAATTTTTTATGATGGAGGCAAATTTAATTTAATAAATAAAAAATTATATAAAAACAACTGATGTATAAAAAAAATACAAATAAATTTATAATGAATTACATTAGTAAATAGACTTTCAAACATAAAAATATACCTTATAAATTTCATGATCAAATATATCATATACTATATTGAAGCAAAAGTTTTTGGAAAAACTAATTATTGATATTTTAAAAGAAAAACAATATAACAAAAACAAATATGTTACTAATATAATCATAAAATATTATTAAGACAAGTATTCTACTAATCGAAATTAAAATAAAATTTATTTCATTAAATATTAATTTCACAATTAAAAATAAAAATTAAATTTGAAAAAATAAACCAAATTAACTGTCAAATATTCTTTTTCAAGTAATAAGTTATGTTTAACATATTAATGAATAATAATACTATTAATTTATAAACTAACCAAACATAAAAAAAAGTATGCATTCTCAATTTCATTAAAATATAGTACTAATGTTATAATTAAAAATAAAGCACTAAATTTGAAAAAATAAACTAAATTAAAAGCTAAATATCAATATTAGGACAAACATCAAATAATATATATTTTTAGTTTAAGAAATTTGGATATCAATAATACTATAAAATCTAATCAACTATCATAATTAAAATAATTGAAAAATATATTAAAAAAAAGCAAAGAAAAAAAGATTATAATTTGAAACAAACCTTACAAGAGATAATAGAGATTTTCTATGTAACAAACTTTGATTTTTTTTTTATTACTTCTTTTTCCAACACCAAATGAATAATGAAGGAAAATAAAAAGTTATAGATTTGATACGTAGTAGAAAGAAGGAAAATAAGAAAAAATTGATAATATATATATAAGAAAAAAATAAAATAAGAAATGCCAAAAAGTATTCAAGGGCCATTTGATATTGTATTTGAGAAAAGCATTAGGAAAAAATTTTATATTTTTAATTTTTTTTAATTTTGAAAACTAATTTTAAATATAAGCATGTATATATATATTTTTTCTAAAAGTATTTCAAAAGTAAATTTGAAAAAAACAGTTTATAAAAAATTAAAAAATAATCAATTAAATAAAAAAAATTTAAATATACTTTTGAAACATTCAACAACAATTTTAAAGATTCTCTTAATCTCTTTATATTTTTCAATAATTCGCTGTATAAAATATATAAAGCTAAATTTGACTTTTCTAAGTGAGCGCAATAAATAAATAAATATATATATATATATATATATAATATTAGGGAGTAAAAGAGAAATTTAAAAATATTTTAGGGGCTGTGGTGCGCCATGCTAAATGCGTCCATCAATACTAAGATCGCTAGTATAAGCAGCGACCTTGAAGAAGTCCAAGCATTTATCCCTGCTCCAGCATGGATTACGTTTTCTTTCAGTTGAAATTTTCGTTTGCCATAATACCTATTGCCTATAGGAGTGAGAGTGGTCTGGGTCCAATTTCAAAAGTTTTTTTTTTATTCAAAAGTTTTAATTACAATTATATGAAATAGTTTATTATCATTATTACTGTGTAAAAAATTAGACCAGAATTTTATAATTACAGTGTTATTTAGTAAAATTAATTTTTAACAAAATTAGACATTAAATATTGAAATCAATAAGAAATAAAAAATAGAAAAAATTATGTAAAAAATCCTGAAATTTGTATTTTTTACACTTATATCCAATTCTATAAAAAATTAGTTTAATTATATATACTTTCAGTTTCGTAACAAATCTTGTCTCGGATTTAATGAACCTCACTTTGATCTTATGTGGTGATTTTATTTTTTTTACATGTCAACATTACAGTGATTGTCAGCTAACTCTTTTAAATTTAAATCGATTTTCTGTGTAAGTATCACATCATATTGGAGTGAGTTAATAGATACGAGGCAATATTTGTTATAAAATTAAAATTTCATATAATTAAACTTAAATTTTTATAGAATTAGATATAAGTGTTAAAAATTACAAAGTTCGTACTTTTTTTGTTTAGTTTTCCCTTAAAAATATTATATATCCAAAATTCTTTAAAATTGAGACTTCAAGTATTGAATTTGTAAATTTTGTGGAGGCATACTTAATCTTATAATTATTATATCTATAAATATGTTTTTCTTGATTATTTATTGTCACAAATCTAGCAACGCGTGCTTATAAAGTTAGAGTTTTCCTAAACTAAATCTCTCTAATTTTTTTTATTCATTAGGATATGCAATATGAGTAGTTATTCTCCTGAACTCACCATAAAAATGTGAAACTCCAATAAATATCAGTAGATGGTAGAAAAAAATTTAAACTTTAGACCATTTTCCAATTTTGACAAGTAAAAATATCAATCAAATCATCATTTTATTGATAAATGCCTCTAAATTTTAATGTTTAAAAATTTTTAATATAATTACCATGATTTAATTTTCTCTTTATTTGCTAATTTCTTATAAATAACTTTAAATTTTTAACACTGGGTTGGTTTTTAATCTTGAATTTTTTTTGAAAAACCTCAATAGTTAACTTAATTTTAGTTCTCATAAATGCATGCAACATTGGAAAAGAAAAATGAAATTTATTAATCAAGAAAAAAGAAATAACTTTTGAAAGAAAAATATTATTTGTTCCGATAATTTTTGTTCTAACTTGTTACACTTAGAATAAAATATTTATACTTTTAATTTATATTTGATAAAATAAGTGAATAAATTGATATAATATAAATATTTTATACTAGTTGGAACAGAAATATGACATAGACCACTCTCACTCCTAGAGGCAGCAAGTATTATGACAAATGAAAATCTAAATTGGATAAAAGCATAATCCACACCAAGGTCGCTGGTTGTACCGGCGATCTTAATATTGATACTGTTCAACGGTCACTGTTTTGAGTAGCATCATACGGAGAGTCATTATCACCAGTCATAGTATCATTCTTTGTGGTTGAAATTTCTCTCTCTTCCCATTTGTAAAAAAAAAAAATCACATTAGAAAATAAATTTGGAAATCACCTGTATAAGTAAATATTTCTTCTTCTTTTTTTTTTTTAACTCATTTAAGTAAAAAGCCCCGGCGGCAATCATCCATGCGTTGGTTGGTTGGTTAGTTTTTTTTTTTTGCAATAATAAACAGTTTTAACATTTTCACGTGGCACGTGGTTTAACCATCAATAGCCAACTGGAAATTTTTTAGCTACAACAAACTAAACTAAACCAGTTTTGTTGACTTGTACAAGTAAGCCACGTAGTCCACGCACCGAGTGTTAGCAACTTTAATCTCGCCAATTGGGCAATCCTTTAAAATATATTTTCTATTTCACTTTTTATTATATTATAAAAAATTTATTCTCTATTTTAATTTATTTTAAAAATTATATATATTCCAAAAATACTTCTTATTAAACTAACTAGACAAAAAAAAGAGACAAAAAAAAACAAAAAATAGAAAAAAGAAATAATATATTCATATTTAGGAGTTCCTTGTAACTCTTAAATCTGAAGAAAAATATAAAATTTAGGAAGTGAAATAAGTAAGTATTAAGATAAGAAAGTTGTTGGAAAACATAACATTTTCTAAATATAGGTAAAAAGAAAAATAAGGAGGTTATTGGTGATATTTGTTGAAGACTTATTTTCAAAATGGCTTGAGTCAATTTGGCAATTTGCTTTACTTGCTTACATATTGCTATTTTTCTTTCCTTTTTCCTGATATAGGATAGTTTTCTCCAATACTCTCCTTCAAATCCAACTGGTCTAGTCCAGTTGTGATTTGTCTTTTATTGTTCATTTTTACATAGGCTTGTATTCTTTTTGGAGTTTCAGATGCCTCATGTCTTTTTTTTCCTTTTTCTTACTTGGGCTTGTATTATTTGAATCTCAAATACTACAGGTATTGCTTTAATTTTCTTTATTAAATCTTCTTTCTTGAACTTCAGGTCTTAGACTACAGGTCTAAAATAATATGTATGTTCATAGTAAACCGACATTAGCACTCTCTCTAAATAGGTGATGGTCCATTGTGTGCTTCTACGTCCAATGTGGTATAGAAAGAGTGCTGAAGTGTGTGTGTGTGAGGTGCACTGCTATTAGTGTTTGAGTGTGGTGTAATAATTTCATTTAATATAATAAGTATTTTGTATTTTCAATTTAGTCCACTCCCTTAAATTCAACAATGCTCTTATAACTTAAATAATGCCAAATCAATAATCAATCAGTTAGGAAATGAATTGGCACTAAATTCTAATTTAATTAGAAATTTTAAGTTTAAATTCTGAAAATGTAATTATTTTAAAACTCTTATAAAAATATTTTTTTATCATTCAAATTGTTATCTGGTATAAACATGATCAATTTCATTCCGTTAACAATGTACTTTACACCCAAAAAAAAATAATGCCAAATCAATGAAGACAACATAAACTAGAGATTTCATAAATACATAAATCATCAATGGATTAATTTCTTTTATAGTTATCAACTATCTTCAAACAATAAAATTGTCATCAAAACTAAAAGAGAATTTTTAAAACTTATCAATGCTAAAAACTCTCACCTTGTGATTGGTTAACATTCATCGTCTAATTGATTAATTAAAAAATTAAAAATAAAGAGAAAAATGAAAATTATTTTAAAAAATTTATCTATCAATAATCTGAAAATGAATATTGGACAATTACTTGAACATGTGAGTAGTCTTAATATTCTTAACTTATCATGGTAGAAGCTACAAAGAATTATCATCATATCTGTATAATAATAATAATAATAATAATAATAATAAAAATTATGCTGCAAAACTAATAAAAAGCATTATATAATATATAAGCATAAGTTATGTTTGGCCCCTTCCAATTGTTTAAATTTGCAATTTTACAATCTAAAATTTTTTTAGTCCATTTTGTCACCCACAATTAATTTTTGGTTCATATAACCTCTTCTTTTGATTACAAAAACTTGTATGTAATTCTTAATACTAACATACTTGGTTAATGATTTTATATCAACTACATATCAACATTAGTGAACTGCATATACATTTGTACAAACTTTACAAGAATAATATTATCCGAAAATCAATTGGGAACAAAGTGAATTAAAAAAAATAAGAAGCAAAATAGTAAATTTGGACACTTATAGGAAATGAATATATCTTATGCCTAATTATATAATTAATTAATAAGTTATGGACTTCAAATTTTGGTAAAAGAAAAATATGATTTAAACAAATGAGCAAGGTTTACATGTTACATGTTTCCCTTTATCCTTTCACGATGACACTTTTTTAGTTTTATTATTATTTTTTCCTATTATGAAAAAATTTTTAAAAAATTATATATAACTGTTCTCTGCTTTTCGTTAAGTTACAAAATTAAGATTATGTTCGGTTCATAGAATATGTGAGAAATATAATAGTTATTCCATATAAAATAGTTATTTTATACTTTAATTTAAATTTAATTAAAAAATAAATATTTTATGGAATTGGAATTCTTCAATTTTATGTAATACATATTTCATGATAAAATAAAAAATAGTTATTTTACACTTCAAATAATACTACCTCTTACCACTACTACTATTCATTCACTACTACTACTTATTTATCACTATTTACTCATCTATCACTACTATATTTATTAATATATATCATATTAAATTATAATTTTATTTAAGAATAATTAATCTAAATTTATGAACCATGAAATAATAATTATTCAGAAATAATTATTGTAAGAATATTTATTGTATTCCATAAAAATTACAGTTCTATTCCATCCTAAGTCTCTCAATCAAATATTTATTCTAT
The DNA here is from genome assembly GCA_949630135.1 of Balakata baccata. Lineage (NCBI taxonomy): Eukaryota > Viridiplantae > Streptophyta > Magnoliopsida > Malpighiales > Euphorbiaceae > Balakata > Balakata baccata. The sequence continues at coordinate 73,574 of CATIWF010127077.1, forward strand.
TAACTTTCTTACTTAATTATTTTTAACTAATTTAATTCTTTGATTGAAAATTTAACTAATAAGCTACATAATTGATTAAATGCCAGGTGTTTCAACTTTCATTGAAAAATAACATATTAAAATTCATTCAATCGAATCTCTTAATTATTATTATTAATTAGATATTAACTGCATCATAAGTATGTATTAAACTGATCCACAATTGATTATTAAAAGGATCCTATTAAATAAATTAGGTCATTGATATGCAAAATTAGTTCAAAATTGAGTTGATTGAATAAAGTTTTTTAGTTAAAAGGACTTAATTGTATATATTTATAAACTTTTGATTAAGAATTAGTTTAATTAATCTAAAATTTACGGAATAGAATTTTGAACTACGAAAAAATAATAATTTATTTTACATGAACAAATCATATAAACACATGTAATTTTTCTTATGGAATTTTACAACTGTTTTATTTTATATGAACAAATCATAATTTTTGGGTTGGGTGTGTCTTTTGGTGGAGGAATGCTTGTCACCTACTCCTTTAAGTTCTCCCATCTCTCAAAATGCTCCTTCTTCTTCTTCTTCTTCTTCTTCTTGTAGCTTAGCTTTTTATAGAGAGAGAAATTTAATCTTTGCTTCAATGGAGAGGCACAAATGCAAGCTCTGTGCAAGAACTTTCGCCAATGGCAGAGCTTTGGGCGGTCACATGAAGGCTCACTTGGCCACCTTACGTCTTCCTCCAAAGACCCCGACGACTGACTACCCACTCAGTGGTGACCGTACTGAGTCAGCATCATCCTCGTATTCTTCCTATGGTGAGGAACAAGAGCAAGAAATCAGCAACAGAGAAGTTGAAGACAAGGAGAAAGCTGGTTTGGCTTATGGGTTGAGAGAGAATCCCAAGAAGAGTTTCAAGTTTGCAGATCCTGGGTTTTCTTTCACTGTTGACGCTGGTTCCGTTGTTCAAGATAGAGAAAGCGAGACCGAGTCAAGAAACCCAACTCGTCGACGATCAAAGCGAACTCGGAAATCGGATTTCGGAGACAATCAGAAGCAGAATTTCGAGTGGAAGAAGCCAAAGTTGAAGACTCCAAGCTCCGTAGAGTTGCCATCGCCGCAGCCAGCAGAGGCAGAACAGGTAAGCTCTGTTTCTGACACTTCCCCTGAAGAAGATGTTGCTATGTGTCTGATGATGCTATCAAGGGATGTTTGGATCATCAGAAACGACGACGTAAAACAGCACCACAAACACTTAACAGACGGGCAAAACTCAATCGAAGAGATCAAAGCGAGCAAGTTTCGCGGCGGAAAATTCAGATGTGATAAATGTACAAAACTATTTCGATCTTCACAGGCATTAATGACCCATAAGAAGATTTGCAGTCTAAATGGAACAGATCTAAGAAACGGTGGCAATGAAAGAATTTTCGAATGCCCATATTGCTTGAAGGTGTTTGGTTCAGGACAAGCACTTGGTGGACATAAAAGATCGCATCTTATGGGTTCTTATTCTTCAACAACAACTGCTTTAGCTGCTACTGCTGCTCATGAACAGAATGATTCTAAAACCGAAAACAATTTGATAGATCTTAACTTGCCAGCTCCAATCGAAGATGAAGAATTTAGCGTGGTATCTGATGCCTAATCCATTTTTGAATTACGAGTGCAATGCAACTGGGATCAACTTAATTAGTTATTCTCTTTGTTTATCAAAATTTTTTCACAGATCAAATGCTTGATGACTAATACTCTTCATTTCTTTGAATCCTCAGCAATTCTTGGGTGATGATTATTCATTCATGTTGCTGTATCAATCTGAAAATTTCAATGCTTTATTGAACTTACCTACTCATTTAATGCAGAAAATTCACTAGTTTGAGTTTAGTTTTCCCCGACTTTCTTTTCTTTTCTATTTTGGTTTATATGATTCTTGAATAGTTCACGTGCTTTGTAACAGCAAATTTAAGTATAGTTGCTGTTCCTCATTCTAACAAGAATTTCTTTTTATTTATTTTTTTTATAAAGAGAATTAAAATCATCCTAGAGGCTGTGATGAGTTGGCAGATCTCTTAATAAGAAGATTCCAGTGTGAACATTTGAGGAATGCAACTACTTTAAATATTCTTGAAATAGTATTTTGTCGCTGTGTTACCTTTGGAAATCAAACAAGAAAAATCAAGAAACACTAGTGCTTGAAGATTGTAATTTTGGTCCAATTTCACTAAACCCATTTCGGTGATGAAAATCTAAAAGCAAAGCAATTTTCTTGGGTGGGTTTCTTTTCTTTGTTGGCTTATGGGTTGTGGACCTAACTTAGAATTTTCTTCTGCTCTGTCTGGCTCTATCTCAAAGCATTATAATTCTGTTAAGATGTCCTGTTCAAGTTTCCAGCTGTTCTTGTTAACTGTCTACTGCTGCTATTACCCTTTTGCACATTATCATCTAACAATTATTTATTGCCTTGGAAGTTGGAACTATTTGTATTTTACATTGAATTTGTCTACTTGATGTCATGGGTAGAAACTCTTGACATTTACTTTTTTTTATTTTTGCTATTTGGGTTATAATAAAAGTTAGAACTCTCACAAAAAGAACCCATTGATCTTAAAATTCCGCATAAGAGTCAAAGTTAAACAACTAACAAGTTTTAGCTCAATAATAGTAGTATGATTACAATGTTTTGAATTCCAATTTCTAGTCGGATTCCAACCAAAAGAAACTCAAAGGTAAACAGGGGACTGTGACAGTGTAACATGACAAGACAAAACAGCCTTGAAAGATTTGTAGGTACATTTACTTTTCTTGGCCTGCTGGTGGCAGGACTTGGTTAGATAAATGAAATATATGACTAGAGATAAAGCGAGAAAAGATCCAAAATTCCTACATTTTCTCACTATAAAGATGGGTCGAATTTTTATCTGCCTTGAAATGAACGAAATATCCGGGCAAAAGCAGGTGCCATCAGCCATGCTATTCTTATTGAAGAATCAGTCAGTTTTTAAATATAGGGTCTTTATTTAACCTGTTCATTCATTTGCAATTTCAACTTTTCGAATAATATATTGTGATTTGAATCTTTCATTATATATGGAATATCAGCACACTAGATGTATTATGTAATAAACCTAATTTTATTGTATAATTCATTTGGGTAAAATACTTAATGCTTTATAGTTTTCTTAATTCAAAAAGGAAAATTGAATTGATTACAAGGATATTTTAGTCAATAAAATATTTGTTCTTTGGGCTTCTATCCATTTTTTAGTGCCTGTGATTTCTTGTTTCAGAAGAATTCAGGTTAATTTGCAGATTGAATGCTTTGTCTGCCCCAGTGATTACACACAGAACCAAGTACAATACATAACCCTTTTATACCTTTGTTTTTCCTTCAATAGAAAAATATCTTTTTATTTTATCAAGGAATTCAGTATGAATTTGTTGATAAAAGATAATGGTTCCAACTATATTAAATACATTCTTAAAAAGAAGTGAAAATCTTTAATTATAATTAAATACCGAATAAAATTAAATGGACCACTGGCTTACTCCAAAAAAATCCTTTTTTTTCAAAATAAATATATAAAATCCTAAGGTTTTTTTCAGGCATTATAAATTGTTTTTTTTTTATTTTCAAAAAAGTATTTTCTAATGCTAAAAAAATTTTTAAAAAATAAATTATAATCTATTTTTTTTAAGTTGAAACCGTAGTTTAGGGCAGCATTATTTGCTTGTGATCTTTTTGATGTCTTGCTTTGGTGGCATTATGGTGGTTTTGCATACCTGCTTTGACCGAGTATCAAGGGCAAAATCAAGAAGAGAAAAATGTTTGTCTCCTTTGGAAATTCTTTAAATGTGTTTTAGGGCTGTAAAAGCCAAAAATTATTGCATATTTCTTGAGGTAACATCTATTTCTACTGCTTTTCATTCACATTTTTAATGTTACTAGGTGGTTGTTTTGAAAATACTGTTAAGTATTTTTAAAGTAAATTTTAAATATTTTTTTAATTTTTTATAAACAGCTTTGTTTTAAATATATTTCTAAAAAAATATTTATTTACTTGCTAATATCCAAAACTAGTTTTAAAAATTAAAAAAAAAAACTAGAAATTTTTCCAAATCTAATACCAAACGGGCTTACAGGTTAAAGGAGAGAGAGAAAAGGAAAAAAGCATATGGGCAATCTTGATTTTCTTTATGCACTTTGACAAGCTTTATCAAACTTGGTTCTTGTCCATTCCTCCTTTCTTAGAAGCTTTTTCACTTTTGAGCTTGTTGACCTAACTTGTTTTTCATTTTAGGCAGTTTTGATCTAGATAGTTTATTGTATAATCTCATCATTCTTCACTCATGCTTATGGTGAAGGAATAGATTTTTTCATTTTTCATTTCCAACAATTTTTGAAAATCCATCTAAGCAAATTTCTTTTTAATTCATGAATGGATAAATTATCAATGTTATTGAGATATTTTGTAACTATATATGGTTTATGAGATATTAGTTCTCATTTTAATAATTTTAATAATTTTTTATTGTTTATTTTTTGTATTAATTATTCAAACTAGTTTAGATTCATACTTAGCATGTATATTAAGAGAGTAAAAATGCTTATTTCAAGTTTTAAGAGTGTTTTATAGATCTCTTGTTCAAGATGAAGAGATCCTTACTATTTTATCTCACTCTTTGAATGTTATTTTTCGCTAAAATTTGAACGTAATTTATACTTGAAATTTATTTTTAGAACTATAAGTCTATCCATAACGCAATTTCTTTTTTTTTTTTTAATAATGAAAAAAATGGAAATAAAAAAAGCAAATAATACAAGTGAATAAAGAAAGATCTTTAGTTAATATTTGAAGTTAAGTGACTAAATGAAGGTATCCCTTGGGAACTTCTATCTATTCAGCCTTCAATGATTAAAACCACATTAGAAATTGATACTTTTGGGGATTATAAACCAGCAATATGCCCTTTTTTCATCCCAAAATATGCTTAGTGGTGGATGAAATATTTGGTTGGTAAATGACAAAATCATGAATCATCTATCTATAAGGGTGTGGATGAAATAATATTAGTATCTTCATCTTAACCAGAAGTTTTGAATTCGAATTCTGAATATATAACTATCTTAAAACTCATAAAGAAGTATTTTGTCACCTTTGAGATTTTTTCCGACATGAGTAAGACTAGTTTCAATATGTAATTTTAATTGACTAGTTGAGAATACTTATAATCTGATAAAAAAATCACGAATGATCTTAGTTTGCAGTATGAGTGAAGATAGGATGGAAAAAATAGAAGTCAAAAGGAATTCACTTTTGAAATTGCCCATCGGAATTATATAACGGGCAGATTTTGGTTTAATTAGTGATTTTTTTATTTTTATACATACTTGAAATGATGATTAATATAATATAACAAAATTTTGAGTTTGTCATATTAAAATAACATCAAACTATAATTATTATACTATATATAAATGTAGAAACATGGGACAAATAAATTTATTAAAAGATAAATATAATTATATTAGTTAATTTGATTATTTATTATTTAATAATTTTATTTATTAGTGAATAATATTAATAATTTATTAATTAGAAATTCAATTCTATTATAACTGGTAAATATAATTTACATATATAATTACTTGAAGTAATGAACTGAATTTCAGTTCAATTTGGTTATTTCAAATAACTATAACATGTTAGATTTTTTAAAAGATAATGTTTGAATTTTTTATTTGTTGTTCGGGATTTGACAATTTTTTATTGATATTTGATTCAAAATTTTAATTTTTGAACCAAAAGAACTTAATATATAATTTTCTTCAACAAATTAAAGAAGGGATCATGGTATTGTATTTTGACTAATTTCATGTTCAATTAATCACTACAAGAATCATCATATTATACTACATATAAAAGTATGAATGAAAAATAGATAAATTTACTAAAAAGTCAACAATATTTTATTAGTTAATTGAATTAATTTTGTTATTTCATAATTTAATATATTAATAAATAATATTAATAATTCATTAATTAGAAATTAAATTTAAATAAACTATAAACTCCTCCTAAAAAATTCTCTCTCACAACATGAGTTTCTAAAATATTTTCTTTCACTGATAGAGATAAAAACTCTCCATATATACTATCATCTCAGTCATAAATATTCACTGTATTCTAATAACATCTCAGACCTCTTGTTAATAAAGATAACCGAAATAAAAAAGGCAGAAGGACACAGAAAAGTAGTTCTGATTATTACCAGGGCAGCCTTCATAATATCAGAGCATTGGTTCCTATTTATGGTGAAAGGTAATACATGTGGTTATGGTATCGCAGCCTTGGATAAGTATCTATATTTCATATATATATATATATATATATATAAAATCAGATAACTCTCGGAAATAATGATTAATCAATTAATTAGATACACTACATACTTCTACTAGGAATAATCTTACTTGAAAAAAAAAACTCTCATATTTCTACTACGAATATAATTGTGAAGAGAAAGATTTTAATAAGTACGTAGATTTTGATACTATTTGTGATTTAATAATTTAATTTATTAGTGAATAGTATTAATAATTTATTAATTAGAAGTTTAATTCTATTAGAACTAGTAATTATGTTTTATATATAAAAAAAATCAAATAACTAATATTAAAAAGAAAGAAAAAAAATAATTTAATAAAAAAATATCAGGAAGACAGATAAAAAAAATAAGGATAGCATATTGTTATTCAAAGTACAACAACAATAGTTTTTACTAACATATTTAATTTATATAATGATAAGTCTAATTTAAATTACATCCATACACATAATGTATAACATGAATTTCAAACTAATGAATATAATTCTTATAAATTATTTGAGAAATTCTAATTTCTTAATAATTTTTATATAGTTCAATAATTAATTTATTTTAGTCATATACATAACAAGTTAAATTTTTAAAATTTATGTGCATAGTATAATACAATTTACTTTTATATAAAATATAAGAATTAAATATAATTAACAACCATTAGTATTTAAATTAAATGTGACTTAATTACATACTAATTTGCTAGATAAAATTATTATTTAATAATAGTGAGTCCAATTATTAAAAATCACATCCCACATGGATGATTGGAAATAAGGAAGGATATGCAAAATGACGGTAAAATACTTACTACATCTATTTTATAAATGACTTTTAATAATGGATATATTAGTAATTTAGGATGATAGGCAAAATGATTGTAAATTACTTACTGCCTATATTATATATATATATATATATATCTTAATAATAAACAAATTAATAATATTTATATGAGTTATAATGTGAGTAGACAAAATGACCGTAAATTACTTACTACCTGTATTTTATATATGACTCTTAATAATGGAGAAATTAGTAATTTGATAAAATTTAAGATAAACGTGCATTCATATAATTCTCTTTGAATAAAATATCATAATAAGGCGAAACAAATTAATAAAAAAATTAAAAAATTATATAAAAACCAAATAGATGAAAAATAGGAATATGGGCGATAGGAAAAATGACCGTAAAGTAATTACTCTCTCTATTTTATATATAATTTTTAATAATGGATAAATTAGTAATTTATGAATGACAATTTTATTAATATTAAAATGACAAAATAATTGTAAAATACTTATTATCTCTATTTTATATTTGACTCTTAATAATGAACAATTAGTAATTTATGAACAAGATATGTGAAAATAGGGGGAACAAGTAAAATGATTGTAAAGTGCTTAATTTATATTTAACTCTTAATAATAAACAAATTATTAATTTATGAATAAGAGTTCTATTAATATTGAAATGACTACATCTATTTTATATATGATTCTTAATATGTGAGATAAATATGTATTCTCATCTCAAATATTAGTGGCATTAGGACTTTATTTATGAACAAGAGTTGTATTAATATTGAAATAAAGTTAGCTTATTAATTTAGCCCAAATATTAATTAGTTAATTAACATATCAAATAAGACGAAATAAATTAATTAAAAAATAAAAAAATTATATAAAAACCAAAATGTGATTAATAACATGTCAAATATATAATAATCATATGCAAGACACATTAATAAAAAACTAGTAATATTCTATATAAAAGTGGAAATAGGAGAATGATGTGCAAATTTACTAAAAAACCTACATTATTGTATTAGTTAATTTAGTTAGTTTTGTTATTTAATAATTTAATTATTAGTGAATAATATTAATAATTTATTAATTAGAAGTCCAATTAAAAAATAATGTTATTTTTTATATTAAATAAATGAATGGTAATAATTTATTAAGTTTTTTTTGCATATAGGTATAAAATGATACTAATTAATTACCATCATGGAGAATATATTGACTAATTAAAAAACCAAATAAACAATATAATCTTAGGTTATTCCTATATTAAAACACCAATTAACTAAATAAGCTAAATTGGACAAATTTTAAGACAAGTTTCGAATTTTTGTAATATTTGAACCTTCATTGTACAATGCATATGGGGATAGATAAATTTATCAAAATGTCAACATGATTGTATCAAATAATTATATTAATTTTATTATTTAATAATTTAATTTATTAGTGAATAATATTAATAATTCATTAATTAGATTAAGAAGGCATGGTAAAAAAAATATAATGAATAAGATAATTTGTATATAGTAAATAAATTAACAACTATAATGTGTAAGATAATTAATAGTCAAATAATTTAGCATCATTTTTGTATAATTAGTAACCATCAATATTTAAATTAAATGTGTCATAATTATATGATAATTAAAAGTAACTAAAATTAATTTACTAGATAAGATTATTATTTATCTAATAATGATGAATCTAATTATTAAAAACTATGTGCACCGCATGTAGATGATTAAAAATATGGAAGATAGATAAAATGACTGTAAAGTACTTACTAATTTTATTTTATATATAATTTTTAATATTAGACAAATTAATAATTTGATGAAATTTGAGGTAAACATATACTTCTATAATTCATTATGAAAATATTATAATAAGACAAAATAAATTAATAAAAAGTAAAAAAATTATATAAAAATCAAATGATGATTAATAACGAGTCTAATATCTAATAGTAAGATATAATAATCAAATATAATTAACAACTATTGGTATTTAAAATAAATGTGATTTAATTACATGATAATTGAAAGTAACTAAAATTAATTTGCTAGATAAAATTATTATTATTATTATTTCTTTTATAATGATGAATTCAATTATTGAAACCATGTGCATCCAATTATTAATTTGAGATAAATATATATTTTTATAATTCACGGTGAAAAAAATACCACAATAAGATGGAATAAATTAATAAAAAACAAAAAATTATATAAAAATTAAACGGTGATTAATGACAAATTTAATATCTAATAATAACGTGCAAAACACGTTAATAAAAAAACATGGAGTCCTGTTTTGTGAAGAAAGTTGATAGAACTGTTGAAACAAAGTTCATCAAAAATACTAAAGCCAGTTCTAGCACTTTAATGTTCGCAACTCAATTCATGATTCAGCCGGTAAAAATTGAGGAAGGCTTGGTATATAGAAGTTTTAGACCTTAGACTAAAGAATAAAGAAGTTTAAAAACTCATGTTTGAAAAGAAACTCAGAAAGGATTTTATTACTTCACACTTACTTGCTTACAAACTGAAAAGCCACAAGAGAAGAACAATTTGTCTTTCTGGAAATTCTCCCAGAATTTCTACCTATGTGGAAAAATGAAGGTTTCTCTTACCTTCACTTTGGGGCAATCAAGCTTGCTCTTTCCTATTAGGGAAGAAAGGGATTACCAGTCTTTGCTCGATTGGCCTTACTAGACACCAGATATCTCAATTGTGCTAAAAGTCATACAGAATTTATACTCAAGTGTTCAAGCCTATTATGGACCAGAGCTGAATTTTTCATATCTTTACCTTTCAAGCACAATGAAGACATTAATCCAACGAATGCCACTCATCCTAGTATGAATCATGAGGATCAAAGTCTAGCAGTTCAAGAATATTCCCAACTGATGCAACAAGAATTGATTGAACCAACCAAGTTAGATTGGGCCTGTCTGGCCTTTTATATCAACAAAAGATCTGAATAAGTCTGAGAAAAGAAGAGGCTTATAATTGATTATAAACCTTTAAATTATTTTCTCAAAAATGACAAGTTTCCATTGCCAAGAATATTTTCTTTTCAAACATGACAAGTTTTCATTACCAAGAATATCTTCTCTAATGGTATTCCTTAAAGATGCCAGCATTTTCTCCAAGTTTGATCTCAAATCAGTTTTTGGCAACTAGGCATAAAAGAAGAGGACGAATGTGCAAAACAAAGCTATAAAGGAACTAAAGGATATATGTTCAAATTTTCCGCTTTTACACATACCCACAGATGGACAGAGGATAATTCAGACTGACGCTAATGACGAATATTAGGGGGCCATTTTAATTATAAATGCTCATTCCTTGAAAAAAAATATAAATGTTACATTTATCGATTAATAGTCTCAATTCTTTTTGTTTGTTTTTAATATGATATTATAATTAGTTTAATTAATTTAGAATGTGTCTGGTAATATTTTAAAGGACGGCAAAACATTTTTTTAAGAATTTTAAAGTTTAAAACTCGAATTTGAAATCTATAATTAAATTAAAAGAATCTCATATCAATTCATTTACTTGAATAATAGTCTCATTTATTCTTAAATGTATTCAATTAACTGAAAAATATTATAAACCCCTTTGAGATTGAGTTTTGTAAAAGTGTTTTTTAGAAAAAAAAAATTGAGTTTTGAAAACTGCTTTTAATAAAAACAAGTAAATAGATGTTTTTCCAAAAGTATGTTTGGAAAAAAGAAGTTTATAAAAAAATAGTATATTAAATAAAAAAAATTTTAAATATGTTTTTACATCAATCAATAATAATCCCAAATGTTCCATAAGTGGGAAGTAGGGATTCGCTGAAAATTTATGTAATTTATTCTTAATTATTACTAATTAGACATTAAGTATTTCATAAATAAAGACTAAAGTAATTTAAAATTTAGGGAATTTTACTAATTTATAAAGTAATTAAATAAAATTTCAATAAAAAAGAACTAATATAAAAATTATAAATTGGAGGATCTTTTTTTTTTCAATAAATTTTTTCTCACCTTGTATGGCAAAGAGAAACAATAAATCATGGAAAGTGCTTTATCATACTTAAAATTCTATACATACCAATAAAATTAATCTTAATTTGTGGTTCAAAATCGTGCTTAAAATTCTATACTTATAAATAAAATATGTTAAAAAAAAAAAGTGAAACGAGAAATCAGAAATTTCAGAGTTGTGAGAAGGGTAAAATAGTAAATAGAGGATTTTGGATTTGATCAGCGTGAGTTGTGCCAGGCTTTATGGGAGCATGGACCTGAGGCAGTGATGAAGTGGCAGGCCGTTTTGGTGAACCTCTCTATATCCCTTCTCCGAATAAATACCAGGTTCCTTTTTTCCAGGGTTTCTATTCGCTGCACTCGAATCCATTTGCACTCTAATAATCTTCGTCCAATAGCAATGGCTCTCAAACACATTGATAAATCTATATATTGTCGTTTTATTAGATAAATCTATACTTCAAAATTACTTTTTTTTAGAAAGAAAATTATAAATCTTGTGACACCAAAATAGAAATTTGGTGTAAGTCAGTTGAGAATCATGAGATTTTGTAGCCCTTATTACTAAATTCGCTTATTAGTAATTACGTACTTCTTATTATTTTTTCTTATTTTGTAGCTAGAAACGGCATTAGGGAGCAGGGGTGATGGCAGAATTAGCAGAAAAACAATACTATTTTGCTTGCATGTAATGTTAGACACTACAAAGTTGAAATGGTGTCAATACTCTCATTGAGGGTGATAGCAAAAGCTATGGAGATATGAAAAAGAAAAGCAAAGAGACAATATTGTTTTGTTGTGTGGCGATGGTAGGAGGACTACAAAGTTGGAATAGCTTAGAAAGACAATGTCGCTTGATGTGGGATGATGGCAAAGGGGCTGCACGTTTGCACTATTGGTTGGCAGCGGAAGCGTTTATTTATTTTTGGATTGAGGGGAGCTTTAGGTCTCGGTAAAAATTATAGATTTCAAAAATTTTTAATTTTACCGAAACATACAATCAAATATTGTATGACATGAAAACACACTTTTCATGTTAACCTCGAGCATTTATCCATAACTTTTAACAAAACATATTTTGTTAACTTTTATGGATAATATCCATTTTGTCAAGATCATCCCATGATTTTTAAGAACAAAATGGAAAAATAAAAAGATTAAGACAAACATTTTATTATTGAGATTACCAATGTGCAAATCAAGTAAAAAGACCGAAAGCTTTGTTTGCGTTGATGAAACTCCTTTTTGCTAGTTCCAGATGTATGATCACAAATTTTCTCTTTCTGGCAAATTTCTTAGCTACTAACTCTTTAGAAGTTTTTTCTCAATATTTTTCTTTCAATACTCATACCATATGAGAGAGAAAATTTTTCAAGAACAAAACAAATTTTGTTCGAGAGACCAGACGAAGGAGCTTTTAACCAGAGAGAAAATTGATTAAGAAAAAGAAAAGAAGAAAAATGAGGATTAAGGAGGAGAAGGCCAATTCAACCTCATTAATTGAGGTTTGTTGGCAGACGGAAACAAAAATATGATTTTTGACTTCTTTTTTTTTAATTTTGATTTACGATACAATGATGGTGCAACAATTACATAGTTCATTTCTAGCTACCATCATTAATTATAGAATCAATCTTCTCTTCTATTATAGTGGTAATTACTTTAATATACCACTATAATTAATTTAATTAACAACTTAATTAAATTATTATAATTTTAATTAACACTTTAATTAAAATTATAAATAGGAGAAATAGTTAAAATTAATTATC
>CATIWF010127078.1:0-14839 GCA_949630135.1 Balakata baccata
AACATAATTACACATGATATGAATCTCATTATCATGATCCCATCATGATTTCCTTCATGTTATGTTTCATATCATGGACTTTCATTAATCAGTTTAAGATCTATATCAATTCATATGGAAATGAATAATAATATAATGAAAGAATGTCTTTATGAATGTGTACACTAAGTGCTAGAGGTGAATGCCTTTTGGGCACATCTCTAATAACAGATGATTCGTCTAATGGTAAAACCCTAAAATATTCCTTTCAATTTAAACGCAAGATGGCCAGTCAGACATTCAAATGAAAGTAATTAAGTACAATTGAAGATGTAAAGAATTAAACTTTATTCAATAAAGGGAAAGTTATTACATCCTAAGTAGCTACCAAACACCTAACAAAAGAATTAGCCAAGCATTGCTACTACTATGATCAAGTCAATAACCTTGCTTAAACTAAACATGAATACAACAATAAGGAATTAAAAACAGAAATCCAAAACCCCTTTGGGAAGTATAAACTTGGAATCCCCTTGAACAGTTGGTCGCCGTCTTCCAAAGATCCAAGCTTTAATCCCCAAATAGAAGGAACACTAAGTTAACCATGTGTGGTTGCTACAATCAAGTCTAATGGCCTTCAAATTCTACTCTTCCACGCCTCTAGATCTCCAAAGAATGAATCAAATTCATCTAAAGTCAGCCTCCCTTTTTCCTAAAAAAAACTACTTTTTTAAATCTAGGTTAATTATAAAAAATCAAATGTCTATCAAACTCCTTTTTTAGTCCTCAATTCATTCACTAATTACATCTCAGAAAGAAGTCCCAATAAATAGAAATTGAGTTACAAAACATGGGCCCCTATAATCCAACGTCGGACTGTTAATTAAAAATGCGGAACAGCAGGTCACGATAGTGCATGGGTCGTACACAGTGGCTGTCTTAAAGAAGATGCCCGGGTTATGTGCTGTGTATGCCCAAACCCTTGCCTTATTGTGCACGGGTCGTGCATAGTGAGTGGTGTCCCACAACTGCATGCCCCATGCAAACTGCATGACTGTGCAGTTGTTGCTTGACTAAAATTTGACTCGTAACTCCCAGTTCCTCATTTTCGGCCTTTTCGGGCTTCATTTTAACAAGAATGGCCCCTGAATTCCTCATTTTATATGCCACTACCACCACCAATAAAAACATAATCAAAAGAAACTAAATCTAAAGAAAACTAGTAACAAATGCATATCAAGAACATGCATTAACACTATAACTGAACGTCACATCAAATTCCCCCATACTTAGCCGTTGCTTATCCCCAAGTGAAAAATGACAACATGCTCAACTCAAACACAAATAGACCACTCTACGCCTCGCCCAATAATCAACCGTCCTAAGCTTCACTAATGCACCCGTAGTTCCCAGAATGTAAGCTCCAAAAGTAATTATACGCAACCTAAACTTAATTCCAATTTCATACTTATAATTAAAAACAAATTAGCAGGATCATATTGCACCATCCAAACAAATATGCAAGCAATCCTATCAAGCTAGTCAACTACACAGAACAAAAAGGAATGTACGGAATTCTCCCACACTAGTCCTCACACGTCTCTTAATCTCTCAAGTGTTTAGGCTATTGTTCAAATGTTCCCTCATTCAAAGCATAGCAAGCACTTCCAAAAGTTTGCACTCTAATGCAGTCTCCACCGCTCACAATACTACCAAGACACCTATCTCGAGGTCTTCATAAGGTTGTAACTTGGCTTGGGTGAAAATGTGGGTAAAAGGGGAAATAAAGCTAAAAGATCATAAGAAACAAGTAATCAACTAAAGACTATTGCTTCGTCCAACTTCCTACAATCACATGGTGAATCCATAACACAACAATATAATTGACATATTCCTTGATCGGCCATTGTAATTCATTGTGGAATATTGAATACATTCACATTTTGTCATCTTTTCTTCTCCCCTTCTTGTTTTCTTTTTTTTTTTTTTTGGAATGGAAAAAATGAACCTACATTGAATTTACTAAGCAATTGTTTTCCAACCCTAAAAGTTCATCCATACTAGATAGGAATGATGGACTATAGAAAGTTTGCTCGTTGTATATAATCCCTAGTCACTACCAACTCTTATGATCATATGTAATTGCAAGGAAAGGACAACTACAAATGGCTTGAATTGGCAAATTAAGGTGTGGTTTAGAACAATGAATGGTTAAGGCTCAGCTTGACTAACTAAGGGATACTATAGGGTAAGGCTATAAACGCAAGTTAAAAGGGGATAATCCTAATTACGTCAGTCATCTAAACGCCCTGACAATAAAATTGCGGCCTCGACCAGCATTCAAGTGCAAATTCTAGTGTAATCTTGTCGTGTTTGAATTCAATCACTCAAAAGAAAGGAAACGAGCTTCAAAATAATGATAGTTCCATTAAGGTTTAAAAGCTCACGAAAAAGGGATAAGGGTAGTATACAAGTGTAAAAGGTTCTGCACATAACCAATAATGCATACAACTCCTAGCTCAACAATATTACTAACACTTTGAAAGCAAAAGAATCAATTTAACCATACTAAATGGTATTCAATTGGAAGTATAATTACAAGATTAAATTCATTTTGGTCCAATTACTCTTGTTACTTACTTCTTGGTATACTTAGCATTCTTTCATAAACTATCATAGGACAGTTGAGAAAATCAAGCTAAGCAAACAAGTGGTTTAACATAACAAGCATACTAAAATGCATATAACAATCAAACATGTGACAATAAACAACAAAACAAAATATGCGAAAGTAAACAAAATAGAACATGCGGAAACAAACAACTTCAACAAAAGTAAACCAACAAACATAAGCAAATGACATATAACTGAAAGATAAAACATAACCAAACTAACAAAAATTGTAAAACTAGGTAATCAAATTCCATCCCCCACACTAAACTCAACCTAAATCCCAAAAGGGCTCAAAATAAGCAAAACACAAAAATAAACTAAAGTGGTAAGGGTGATGAGAATTTCCCTGAAAAGCGAGGATTACTATGGTGGTGGGGTAGGGCGAGGAGGCAGTGAAGGAGCATGGTGAAAGGCCAGACTCTACTGAAGAAGGAGTTGAGTCTCTCGAAGCTACTCAGTCAACACCATGTTGTTGGCCTTGAGCTCTTTAAAGCTTGCATGATGATATTCTTCCATCGTCTGTTGTCACTCATCTAATACTTGCTGGCACTCCTCCAATACGATCAAACGAGCCATGACGCGAGCCTCTATGTTAGCTAAGTTAGCCTTGCCAATCTCTCTACCATCATCTGAATCCTCCTCATTAGAACTTATCTCCTTTACAAGCACTAAAGATGAACCTGCTCTTGGTGTTGATGCATGTATGGAAGGTGTACGGGGTTCCTATAAGTAAAAACCTCTCAAACCCTGTAAGAGCTTAGCACTTGCTAGAGCTTTAAAAGGTCCGGAGGTACTCCTGACTTTCATCCTCTACATAGATAGGGAAGGGGTCACCATAATTGTTTGGTAAGTCCTTTGGTCCCGTAGGTAGGGAAGGAGCTTTGGCCGTAACCTTCTGTTTCCCCTTATCTATGTCATGCATGCGCATGCTGGGAGGAGAGGATGGTGGGGATAGAGAATCAAAAGAGAAGGAGTTAGATGTTAAGGCGTCTTTCCTCTACCACTTTGCCATCATCTTCATTCGCACAATGATTACTGAAGGAGGAGAGGTTGGTTAGGGCTTGAAGGAGGGAATGGAGATGGAAAGGAGTAAGAAATCTAGGAGAAATATGGTGAAAGGGCCGAACTTGGTGAGAGGAGAAGAAGGAGGAGCGAGTCGTGCAGGTGGAGAAGAGAAAAGTGGGAAAAAATGTGAAGAGGGCTATTTATAGCTAGGGCAGCGGCACAGGTTGTGTTGTGTTCTTTTAGTTTGCAAAGCTCGATCGTGCACAGGTCATGCACAGTGAATGGTTAGGTCAAAATGCACGAGTCGTGCACCTTCCACGGGGCGTGCGCAGTAAATCCTCAGGTAAGACATGCATAGGTCATGCACCTTGCACAGTTCGTGTATAGTGAATGAACTGATAAGGAATGCACGGGTCATGTTCCCCACTTCCCAACATTACTCTTCCTCGCTAATGTCATATCTCTCCTACACACAACCAATACTACAATTGAGTTCCATTAGACGCATTTAAGTACGGGGTGAGAGTAAAATAAAAAAGAACAACTACTAAAAAAATTAAAAAACTTTAAATCTAATCAAAAGAAAAAGGATATGTCTTAAGCTTGGGTTGCCTCCTAAGAAGTGCCTTGTTTAGTGTTGAGGCTAGATATTGTTTCTTTTTAGTTTTCAAGGAGGGCGTGAATCTACCCTTTGCTTATCATCCATTCCTCTCCCTACAACTGAAGTTGAATTACCAATTTTCCTTCCCACTTTCTACAATTTAAAACTATCAGTAATCTTATAATTAATAGAAAAGCAATCATGTGCCATAGGAGAAGAAACACTCGATGGAGATACCAACAGTTCTAGCTCAATGGTTACTCCTAAGACTGTCATACTTAATTTTCCATATTTAACATCAATGACAGTCTCAGTAGTGGCCATAAAAGGTCAGCAAAGAAGGATTACCAGGGGATCACTAGGCATATCAATAACCACAAAATCTACTGGCACAATTAACTTACCAATTTTCACTAGAAGAACCTCAATTATACCCTTTGGTTGCCTAAACGGCCCATCAGCTAACTGCAAGCTCATATTTATAGGTTGTAATTTACCTCACCCAAGCTATGTGTACACTAAATAAGGCATCAAGTTAAAGCTAGTCCTCAAATCTAAATGGCCTTTACTTCTTTTTTAACGATAGTGATATCTACCTTGAAGCTTCTAGGATCTTACATCTTTGTAGGAATCCTTTGTTTAAGAACCTTGCTAGTCGATTCAAGTATTAAGATTTTCTCTTTAGTGCCTAACCTTCTCTTGTTATCAATTCCTTGAAGAACTTCGCATAAGAAGGGATATTCCTGATAGCATCAAGCAAAGGTAATTTAATATCTACTTTAAAGAGCATGTTATAAATATCAAAAAATGACTTAGCCTATTTATGCTCCCTAAGCCGGTTGGGGGAAGGAATATGGGGTTTATAAGGCTCGAAAGCCTTATACAATTTAGGTTCTGTTGGTTGTCCCTTTTTATCCTCATTAATCTTTGCTACAACATCTTTACACTCCTCTTCAAGCTTACTTGCACATGATAAATCATTGAAATCAGTATCACAACTAAACTTGTCACTAGAAAATTTACCGTAATCAAGCACGGTGATGGCTTTTGCTTGCTCGATTTGGCTAGGTAATTTTCCTCTCTTATTCTCTTGCACTGCTTCAGCTATATGCCCAACCTAAATTTCCAACCTCTTTAAGGAAACCTCCATGGAGTCCATTCTTTGATCTGTCCTCTCATGCTTGTCTTGACTAGCAAGCATGAAGTTTTGTAGTGTCTCCTATAAGGTAGGATTCCTAAGGGCATTTGAAGGTCCGGATTGGCCTTGCATTAGGTACATGAGCTGATTGCTGAGATTTTAGTATTGTGTGGTTGGGTTTCTTTATTACTGAGGTTAGCTTTGATCATTATTCCTCCAGGAGAAATTAGGGTGATTCCTCCAGCCTAGGTTGTAGGTATTCGGATATGGATTGTTCAGTGGCCTTGGCTGGAAGGAATTTGTCACATTGACTTGCTTAAATTCATTACCTGCAGAAACATCAAGAGTAGGACAAGTGTTAGCCCTATGACCATAACATGACAAATACCATATACCTCATTTGTAGGTGCGTTTCTATTATTGACCAATATCCTAACTTGTTTGGCTAGTTTAGCTATCTATGATGTCAGTTCATTGCCACTTATAATTTCATTAACAACTGCCTTTCTTCCTCTAACGCTCTTTTGTTGAGAATTCGCACCTAGCATTTCATAGATATCATACAGCTCGTTAGTTGTCCTCTCCCCTATTGTACCCTTAGCTGTATTGTCTACCATACACTGAAATTGCTGGGATAGCCTATCGTAGAATGCTTGAGTAACTATAGGTAATGAAAATCCATGATAGGGACATTATAGTAATATCACCTTGAATTTGTCCCAAGCTTCATGAAAGGTTTCAAAATCCTTCTGGTAGAAGTTTTGTATTTCTGTCCTAAGCTCCCTAGTCTTCCGGTGTGATTAAAACTTACTCATAAATTTATGGTACGCCTTATCCTAGTAATTAATAGAGTTAATGGGCAATGTCATCAGCCATGCTTTTTCTCTATCCCTTAAGGTATATGGGAAACAATGCATTCTCAGTTGGTCCTCTTGGAGAGAGTTCAATGGAAAAGTACTCACAATGTTGTAAAACACCCTTATGAATGAGAGAGGATCTTCATTAGGTAGCCCGTAATAAATGGCAGCATATTTAAATGGATACTTTTCAATTCATAGTTCCTTACTACCTCTCCTAGCACTATGCATGAGGTGGTGTTGCCTATAATCGGTCTAGCATAGTCTTTCATGGCAAACTACCTCGTAGGTACTTGTCTCTGTAGTGCTGGTGGGGGTTCTTGTTCCCCAACTTGATTAGCCATCTCTTCAGGTATTTGCTCTCCTTCTACTTCTACTTCAATTACTAACTCTTTGTGGAATTGTGATTCTTCCTTCTCTTTAATCAATAATTCTTCTTGTCTTTGAGCTCTAGATCGTAACTCATATTTACTGCATGTGGATGCTTCAGTTGACTTCGCCTTTTTGTTAGTACCTAGCATGCAACCAAAATCAGTTTCAAAAAGAAAATAAAAAATGCATGATAAAAATAAATAACTAGACTAAAAGGCATAAACTAAATAAAATGCTAATACGTTGACGATTAAAGATGACTAAGAATTTGATCAACCAATCCCACGAAACGGTGCCAAAAACTTGATATGACAAATTTTGTACTCATAAGTGTATGAACCACCATAAAATGGCAAGCTCACTCCTGAGATCGATCTCACAAGGAACGGTTCAACTTAAATTCTCAGTTATTCTAAATTGCCAATAAACACAATTTAAAGATTTTAAACATTCTAACCACGATTTGATGATTGAAAGATTAATTAACTAAATTGAAAATGGCAAAAAATGAATATAACTCAATTAATGCGATAAATTAGGCGTTTGGCAAGCGTTCCTAATCTATAATCCCTTCCCTATGTCTAATTAAGTCCAATAAAGTCTAATTCTGTTAGCTCTCACTTTAATTATTAACTACCCAAACTAATGGTATAATTAATGTCCAAATCAATTTTTAGGTCTAATTACAAATGATTCATCTAATAACAAAACCTTAAAGTATTCCTTTCAATTTAAATACAAGATGGCTAGTCATACATTCAAATGAAAGTAATCAAGCACAATTGAAGATGGAAAGAATTAAACTTTATTCAATAAAGGGAAAGTTATTACATCCTAGGTAGCTACCAAATACCTAACAAAAGAATTAATCAAGCATTACTACTACTATGATCAAGTCAATAACTTTGTTTGAACTAAACATGAATATAGCAATAAGGAATTAAAAACGGAAATCCAAAACCCCCTAGGAAGTTTAAACCCAGAATCCCCTTGAATAGTTAGTTGTTATCTTCTAAAAATCCAAGCTTTAATCCCCAAAGGGAAGGAACTCCAAGCTAACTGCATATGGTTGCTGCAATCAGCTCTAATGGCCTCTGAATTCTCCTCCGCCATGCCTCCAGATCTCCAAAGAATGAATCAAATTCGTCTAAAGTCAGCCTCCCTTTTTCCCAAAAAAAATTCCTTTTCTATATCTGGGTTAATTACAAAAAAAAATCAAATCTCTATCAAACTCCCTTTTTAGTCCCTAATTCATTCACTAATTACATCTCAAAAAGAAGTCCTAGCCAATAGAAATTGAGTTACAAAACATAGGCTGTCATAATCTAAGGTTTGACCGTCAATTAAAAATGCAAAACTGCAGGTCACGATCGTGTATGGGTTGTGCACAATGACTGTCTTAATGCATGGATCGTGTGCTGTGCACACCTAAACCCTTTCCTTGTTGTGCATGTGTCGTGCATAATGAGTGATGTCCCATATGTGGATGCCTCGTGCAGACTGCATGACTGTGCAGCTGCTACTTGATTGAAATCTGACTCGTAACTCCCTCTTCCTTGTTTTTTGCCTTTCCGAGCTTCAGTTTAACACGAATGGCCCTTGAATTCCTCGCTTTCCATGCCACTACCTACACCAACAAAAATATAATCAAAAGAAACTAAATCTAAAGAAAACTAATAACAAATGCATATCAAGCACATGCAATTAATACTATAACTGAAAATCACATCATTATGCAGCTAAGTTTCTGTGCAAAAGAGACTATATATACTTAATTGTATGGTGCATTTAAAGACTTAGGCATGTTCTAAGCATTTTAGGTGTGCAAAGGAGAAAAATAGGCGTGTAAGGTTAAAGCATAAAGCATAGCACGTGCGTGCGTGCGTGCTATCAAATTGACCAGGCAAGCTATTTTACTTTTTTTTTTATAATAATATAATATAATTTTTCAATTAACTTTTTATTCCCTTTTTCTTTTAATCCTTCAACTTACTAATTATTCTATTTTGAACCAAAATTAAATTCTTCTTGTTCTAGCATGTGTCATGTAAACTTCTAGACCCTAAATCGTGGGCATTACAGTGCATGTCCATTCCTATGAAAACCGTGAAAACTATATGAAGGGGTATGGTAATGCTTCCTAAGATGTGTTCCTCTAATGCCTTTAGCTCTTAAGCTATTGACTTTGTTGCCATTGAACCTCTTAGGCCCTTTGGTCTTAACACTAAGTCCATTATAAGCCTTAGTGATAGGCACACTTTGACTTTTTTTACTTTGATGAACTAGATTACTAGCATGCCAATTGTCAAAACCAATTCCATTTTTAGATGTCAAATGAGTGGAATTGATAGCAATCATCCCCTCAAGGATTCCCTTTTGTTTATTAAATCTAGAAATGGAATTTTTGAGACTACTTACATTTTTTTTTCTAAAAATGCATTTTTCTCAACAAATTTGGCATGATCATTTAAAACTTTAGCCCTAGTAGAATTGTATTTATTTAAAGAGTTAGTTAACTCTTAATTAGAAGTCATTGATTTCTCAAGCTAGCTATTTCTTTAAGTGAAGTAATCTTACAGGAATATTTTTCACACTAATGCATAACCTTTTCAATAACATATATAATGTCATCACTTGAATTAAGATCAAGTTCTTGTGTTACCTCATTAGTTGTAGGCTTTCCAATTACAATGAAGCAAAGGCTAGCAACTTCACCATCAGACTCTCCATCACCAGAATCATTAGAGTCATCCTAAGTTACTTTAAAGGCTTTTTTCTTCTTCTTCTTGTCTTTTTTGGAGAACTTTAATCTTAGGCACTACGATTGGATATGTCAAGGTTTGTTACACTTGTAGCAAAAAAAAAAATTATCCTTTTTGCTTGAGTATTGCTTCTTAAAGGCCTTTTCTCTCTTTTTCTTCATGATGAGGTTCTTAACCTTTCTTGAGATCATTGTTAAGTCATCATCACTTGAGTCACTCTCACTTGCTTCCTTACTAGCCTTGAGAGCAATTCCCTTGTCTCTCTTTGTCTTGTCTTCCTCATTGACTTAAGACATTTTAATCTCATAAGTAAGCAGCTTACCTAAGAATTCATTGGTTGTAAGCTTTGAGAGATCATTGGCTTCTTCAATTAAGGAGATTCTAGTTTCCCATTACTTTTGAGGTAGACTAATAAGAATTTTGTTAGTGATGTCCTTAAGAGAGTGATGCTTGCCAAGTTTCCTCATAGAGTCGATGAGAGTGATGAGCCTACTATACATATTACTAACTTTATTATTAGGCTTCATATCAAACAACTCATACTCTCTACCAAGCATTTGCAACTTCTTACTTCTAACTTGATTAGTTCCTTCACGCTTAGTTATAAGAGCATTCCAAATCTGCTTTGCGGTCTTAAGATGCTCAATCTCATTTTATTATTCTCTACTTAATGCACAATAGTGAATAGTAATGGCCTTTTTATTTCTCAAATTTGCTTTCCATTTTCATCCTTTTCCATTAGAGGAGTCCACCCATCCTCTATGTTGTTTCAAAGATTGACACCTTCACTATTCAAGAACATCTCCATCTTGTTCTTCCAATAAGCATAATCTATACCATTAAAGAATGGAGATCTTGTATAGCTTAGTCCAAGGACATCAAGAACTTGACTTGTGGAGGTCATGATCTTTGCTCAAATACCAAATGAAAATCCACAAGTACTAAGAAGGGGTGAATTAGTGTTTTTGAAGAGAATGGGAAATTTAAAAATTTAAGAAAGAGCAAGAGAGAACAACACAATTGATTTATAGAGGTTTGGCCTTCCAAGCCTACTCATCTCCTTAACCCTTTTAGAGAGTTTGAATTCACTATCAATCTACTTCAAGATGCAGATTAAACCTTTATAAGCTTAACAATGCCACCTAAGTGTTTTTAATCGAATGATCACACTCAAACCCTTACAAGGGTTTCAATCTCCAAACTAACTCACTTAATCTCATTATTGAGCTATTGATTGCAAGATTAACAACACTCAACTACCCAAAACTCAAGAACATTTGAGCTTTAATGGATTACAAAGAAGAGAGTAATTGAAATAAGTAGAGATAGCTAAAAAAAATTAATGCACAAGAATTGATTTGAAGTAATAAAGCACTAATCACTTCTTTTCTAACATTTAAGAGACAAAATGAAGAGTATTTATAGTATCTTTGTGAATTAAAGCCATTAGAGGAGCAATAATTGCAATTATAGATGATGAAATACCTTTGAATTGCATTCTGCAGCATTAAATGCATAGATTCATGATGTGCATTGCTTTGCCGAAGAATTTGAAAACTTTTCACCTCGATATTCATGGGCATAAAGGCCTAAGTCATAGATGTGAATTGTACTGAACTTGTGAATCTAATGGTGAAACAAGGTTTGAATGCTTCTAGACTAATTGGTTGATTTAGGCATGAAATTCAAGGGCATAAAGGACTTATTCACCGGTGTGAACTTGTGAATTAGAGGTTGAATCAAGTTGTGAATGCTTGTAGACTGATTATTGATTTGGGCCCAACATTCACAGGTGTTAGAACCTGTTCACGAGCATGAATGTTGATTTTTGTGCAATATTTGATTTCAAATGTCTTGCATTTGTCTTACTTGGTTACTCATTATATAATTTACCTAGTTAACACTTAAACACCTGAAATGGTTAAATGTCATTGCCTAATTTTTTCTAATCATAAAAATGGCGGAAATTGTTAAGACCCGAACCGAATACCGTGGCCAGCACTAGAGAAAGGGTAGGCTTAAGGACACCGAAATCTATAGCAAGCCTAACTTGTACTTATATCTTATATCTCAACCATGCCACATATCAACATCAATCTAATATTCCAACACATAAGATAAATCCTACTAAATATATAATTACATCCATAATATCACCATAGGAGAGTATCCTCATCCCGATATATATGTGTGTGTGTGTGTGTGTGTAAATGCTATCTAACATTCCTACATATTGTACTACGGAGATCTAGAGTATTTGTGGGGTAATCCAAACAAAATGAAAAGGATATCTATTGCCTAGAAAAAAATTGAGAGTAGTCAGCTACTACTGAGTGAATCAATATCATATAACTTTACAACAAACAGTCACACAATATAATGGTAACATCATATATACATGCAAAGAGGTTACATAACATGTAACATCAATCATCAAACAAATGGGTGAGTAACACAAGCAAAACCTTAAACCTTAATTCTACTAGCAATGGGCTCTCTTAATTCCAAAGGATTGGCGCCCAGAAAGCAAGCTTGACTTGGGTCCTTCTTTCTAGTCGATCACTTATCCAAATGGTGTCGGTGCCCAGAGAGATGAACTCAACTAGGATTATCACCATCAGCATCCATATACATATCATATCATATCATATTTCATTTCTTGAGAGACGAACTCGACTAAGGTATCTTATCAATCCATCTATAATCATCAGATCATCACCGGTGTACATATGATCTTGATGTAACCCATCAGGTGGCACGTTCTGCTATATTTCTCAATCCAACAAACATATTACAATATCACCATAGTCTCAACCCAATCACATCTCCAGCAAATCACATATATGCATATATTATTATTATATGTATAATAATAACATAATAATATTATTATTTAATTTTAATTAGCATACTAGAGAACATATAGGGGATAGAGGTAGCATATTATAAAATTATATAATATTAACTCACAGATTTGTAGATTCCTCAATTAGCTACTCTCACGATTTTGGTGCAGCAGGTGGGGCCTCTAGAGAATCTATAAAAATAGAAGAAATATTAATATAATATTAAAAATAAATTCTAAGCCTAGACTCTTCTGAGATTCTCCTATAGAAACTTTTATCCAAACTTTAACCTAATTTCTACAGAAAATTAGGCAAAATCTCCTTTAGAAACTAGATAACCCCCCACTTACAAGTTACAATCCTTCAAAATATATCATCATCTCAACACAATCAATTACAATCCAAGTCTCTAAATTATTATATACCCAATCAATATACATAATCAACTCAATTATTCATGACTCAACTTTATTAATAACCATCTCAATATTTCTATTATAATATCATCAAATATTCTCCAATAAAATCTCATAATTATTCAATCCATCAAATTACTCAATAAAACAAATTTATCATATTAATTAAATAATATACTTAAATTTCACAAATAAAATTATATCTCACTATCTAAAAATGGTACAAAGGTGTGGTTGTACTGAATGACTCAATTTAACGAGCAAGAGATTCTACCTAAAAATGTTTGATCAGGGGTTACTGGATTCCAGTGACCGAAAAATTTTTGAAAGTGGCAGAATGGCGATTAGAGGCTATCAATAGCTTCCTTGGGATGTGGGAAGTCTGAATGTACAGGTCTTGTGTCTTAAAAGTGGCCGAAAACTCCTAAATCTACAAGAATTCCTGACGGATCTAGTGAGGAAGATGTACTCTGATCAAGCCTCAATCGACAGTATCCAGAGCTCAAAAGGTGTATTCAAAGGTTTTTTGACCTCCTAAATCCATTTCCAATGTCATGATTGTGAAAATATGTCAGGAAGTTGAAGATTCAAGAGGGGCAGCTGAACAACCAAATGGGTGAGTAACTTAAGCTGTAACGCCCACTAATTAGGACTTAGTTATAATGAATATGTGAGTGATATATATATAAATTGATTAGGAATAAAATTAATAAATGACTAAATTAGAAATTAAAATAAATTTAATTATTAATATAGTCAATTTGATTAAATAAGACTACATGATTTTAGTAAAAACTAGTGGGACTCACTATATGTAAAATGTAGAAATAATAATAGTAGCTAAATAATAATAATAAAAAAATAGAAAATAAATATAAAATAAATAATAAAAAAAATAAATAAATAAAAAGTAAAAAAATCTAGATTTCAGTCGGCTCTACAGTGGCTGGCCAAAGGGAGTATAAACAATGTCAAGGTTTTACATTTTTTCTTCCATTCTTCTCTCCACTTTTCTTTTCTCCCACCTATCAAACAAAAATCTACATCTCTCCTCAAGATTTGAAGCAAAAATCACTCCAAAACAATTGATTTTTGGTAAGTTATTCTTCTCTCCATTGTTAGTGCGTTGTTGGACCTGCTAGAGTTGTGTTATAGCAACGTCTTGTGTTTCGATTTTGATGGTAATAATGAATGATTTTGAAGAAGTATTAAATATGAAAGTTGTAGATTTATGTATATATAAATAATTTTGCATGATTTGGTAGGTAGAAAGAGATATTTGAAATTTGTTGAAACTGGTTTCTGGAGAGGTATCAATGGAATGTCATACTGTGTGGGTTTATTTTGATCATCTTAAAGACAGCATTAAAAGAAGTTTAAAACATAAAAATTGCAGCTCTATATGTTCTCTAGTTTTTCACCAAATTTCGTATAAATCCCTATTGTGTAGGTTGAGTTATAGTAAAATGAATTCGGGTTATTCCTTTAGTGAGCTGTTTCCTTATACTTGTGCAGCCTTAGCGATTTCGTACCCGATTTTGGACTCTTTAAAACCAAACTGGGCAAATATCTAAACATAAAAGTGTTAGGGAAATATTTTAGGTATATTTTGGTAGAAGTTTCACCTTAAATGGTTGTATATTTTGTGAGTTATGACTATGAGAATAAGTACTGATTTGTGATTATCCTGTGTTGAACTAGTTACATTTTCACTATCAATTGATGACTTTAGAGGCCAAACTGATAAAAGTTATAAATATAAAAATTGTTTCAAATTATCTTATCTAAGTACCTACAAATTTTTATAATATTATAATCTACACGTAAAAAGATATGAATTTTTAAAATTTATATTTCAAAACTGCCTAAAGGTAGGAGACGGGACAAATTTTGGACTTGCACCAAAAATAGGGTAAAGTTTCAAAAATTATGAAATTATGATATGTCATAGTATTATTTGTTAATTTTAATTAGAAATAAAAATCACATAAATTGGATAAGTGTAGAAAAAGTTATAGGATCAATAACACTTTAAGGTCATACTGCCACTTAGAATAAACTCTAGTTATTTATTTAACATAAATTAAGAATAAGTATTCTAATAATGTATTAATCAATTATATACTCAAATTAGGCTTTAAGCAAGAAGAAGAACAACAAAGGTGAACGAGCTTCAAATTATGGATTTTG
>CATIWF010127137.1:0-10000 GCA_949630135.1 Balakata baccata
TCTTATTTTATATTTTATTCTACTTAAAAGAAAAATGTTATATTATTTACAAATGTTTTGATATTTGGTTTTGTAAACCGTAACACTACTTATCAGTCTGGTATACGATGGTGTATACGGAAGGATAAGGGGTGTTACAAAAAAACTAAGTCCAGATGTTCTCAAACGGGATGAAGGTACCGATCGGGAAAAGAAGTGTCCCGATCGGAAATAGCTACTGGACTGAAACAACACAAAATTCCAACCAGAAAAGTGTTTTTCCTATCGGAATCTGCCTGACATGGGCACTATCTCGATCGGAAAATAAGTTTTCCTATCGGGGCGTGCAACATATTAGAAATTTTAATCTAATTATAATTCTATAATCAAATGTTTCGAACCCTAAGTTTGTGTGGAATATAAATAGTAATCTCTTGGGCTATTTTAGCAGTCGCAACTCATAAAAATTAAATGGTTAATTCATCTCTTCTTCTCTCTCAAAGATTAACTTTATTGCTATTAGATTAGTCTACGTCATTTTCTTAAAAAGTTTTCTCCCTTCGCGTGAACATTATTAAAGGTGATCTTAAATGATTACTGTAGTTTGCTACAACATGGCAAAACAAGAATCGAAAGAAGAATATTCGGTCTTAAAAAGTAATAATCTTCTATTAATAGATAGCCTTAATCGTTTATAATTACATAGGTTGATCATTTTCTTGGAATTTGTAAAATTTTAATTTTACCTTAAAAGGTTTACAAAATGCATGTATAAACTCTAACATAATGTTTATAATGTTTAAAATATTTAGATCTACACAGTGGACAGTAAAAGAAAGCCTTAAAAAAAGAAGTGGTAAGGATATCATCGTATCATTTTTTTTAAAACCACTTTTTTATATATAATTATTAGATATTAGATTATTATTAATCACCATTTGATTTTGTATATATATATTTTTTATTTTTTTATTAATTTGTTTCATTTTATTATTATATTTTATTCATAATAAATTATAATAGTGTATATTTATATCAAATTTTATCAAATTACTAATTTATCAGTTATTAAAAGTAATATATAAAAAGGGAAATTATATAAAAAAAATCTTGAATTTTACACTTTTTCACACTTATATCAAATTCTAAAGAAAATTGAGTTTAATTATATGAATTTTCAATTTCATAACAGATTTTGCTTCAGATCTAATAAACATTAGTCCAATTCTATGCGATTGTTACATTTTTTTTACACATTAGCACCAATAATGACTACCAGCTAATTCTTTTAAATTTAAATTGATTTTTCACGTAAGCGTCACATAAGATTATAGTGAGATTTATTAGATTCAAGACAAGATTTGTTATAAAACTGAAAATTCATGTAATTAAACTCAAATTTTTATAGAATTTGATATAAGTAAGAAAATGTGCAAAGTACTGGATTTTTGTGTAATTTTTTTTATATAATATAGAGGTAGTAAATATTTTACGGTTAGTTTGTTTGTTCCTCTTATTCCATTTCCCACAAATTACTAATTTATCTATTATTAAGAGTCACATATAAAATAGATGTAGTAAGTAATTTACAGTGATTTTATTTTTTCCCCTTATTCCCAATCATCCACATGCAGTGCTTGTAATTTTTAATAATTGGACTCATTAATAATAATAATAATAATAATTTTATCCAAAAAATTAATTTTAGTTACTTTTAATTATCATGTAATTAAATTGTATTTAATTTAAATAACAATAATTGTTAATTATATTTTATATAATAGTAAATTATATTATATTATGTATGTAAATTTTAAAAACTTAACCGGTTAGGTATATGATTAAAATAGATTAATTATTGAACTATACAAAAATTATTAAAAAATTATAACTTTTTAAATTACTTATAAGAATAATACTCGGTATTTTAAAATTTATATTATACACTGCGTGTATGATTATAATTTAGTTTAGATTTACAATTATATAAGTTCAATATGTAAGTGAAAACCATTGTTATTATATTTTGAATGACAATATGTTATCGTTATTATTTTTTTACAGTATATTTCTAATATTTTTTAATTAAATTATTTAATCTAAATATAATTAAATTTCTAATTAATAAATTATTAATACTATATACTAATAAATTAAATTATTAAATGACAAAATTAATTCCGTTAATATTCATCAATACCAATAAATATTCTACATTTTCTTTTCTGTTGGAAATTAGGAATCATGCATGTATGTGGCAATATATTTTATAGATTAAAATTTAACAACTAAAGTTCAATAAATCAAAGATTAATTAATTTATTTCATTTTGCATGATATGGTAGAGGGCACATACATCAAACATCATATTTTATCAATTTATATTTTTTTATATATAAAATATAGTTAGCTAATCCTAATAGAATTAGATTTCTAATTAATAAATTATTAATATTATTCACTAATAAATTAAATTATTACAAGACAAAATTAACTCAATTAACTAATACAATCAAATTAGTTTTTTGGTAAATTTATCTGTCTTTCTCATTTTATTTTTATATATAGCATGATAATGAGAAATAATTTGATTTACTCGAAACTAATATATCCGCTAAAAATTATAAATGATAAAACAATAAAAAATTTCACAATACCATAATAATAGTATAATAAATCGGTTTAATATTTATAAATTTGATAATACAATAGTAACTATAATATATATATATATATGACTTTAGTTATATAATATACTAACGATCATAATCTTATTTGTTATCTGTATTGGATTGAATATAGTTTGTTTGTCTGAATTCTCTACATAAAAATAAAATACTACAACAAAATGACAAAAAATAAAATATTATAATAAGAGACATAAAATTAAATATTGCAACAAGAAGATAAAATCATGAAAAATAAAAATAAACAACAAAGTCTAAATCTGTATAAAACAACCATTTATTTTAGAATTAAATTGATAAAAAGAGAGAAAAATGATTTCAAATCAAGAATAGACAAAAACTATCCTTCTTTACTCGGAAAAAAAGAATATCATTATTATTATTTTTCAAATACTCTCCACAATTTTTTTATTAATTGGTTGATAATATTTATCTACTTATCAATTAAAAGTGTATTTAGAATTATTGTTGAGTATCTAAAAATATATTTTGAATTTTTTTATTTAATTAATTGATTTTATTATATTTTTATAGGTTACTTTTTCCAAACTTAATTTTAAAAAAATCATCTATTTACATGCTTTTACAAAAACAATTTTAAAAACTAAAAAAATTAAAAATATAATTTCTTTTTAGCGTTTTTTCAAAATTCAATTCTAAACCAGCTCTAATTAGGCGACGAGTATTAAAAAAATATATGATGACAAAATAATAAAAACGGACAATTATAAATCGCTGTACATATGTTTTGCCTAAATAAATTCATATAATAAGATTTTTTTCCCCTAAAGGAATCGTATAGTATAATTTGATGTGGGAAAATGATTGGTCAAATATTTGCTTACTCAATTTGATGCCTTCCCCAATGCGAGCAATTCTTTTTTTGGTTCAATCTGTTATCTCCATATTCTTCTCTCAGCTTCCGCTACTTCATAGCACTAGACAAACAATTTCAAATTAACCGAATTTTATGATTTTTTTAATTATTTCTTAAATTTTTATTAATAGATTTCTACTTGGTTTTTATTTCTTAAGTTGTATTTCCTAATTTTTTTTTCTTAAAATTAATTTTTTTACTGCATACATGCAGTCACATTGAAAATCAGTTCAATAAAGTTAATTTTTAACCCAATCTTAATTTTTTATATTAAATTCTAATTTTATTTGGTTTTTAAGAAATTTATGAGTTTGGTTAAATTTAGTATAAATTGTCTTGTATGCGTAATTTTTTTTAGGAAAAATTATTATTTATTTTTGAAATTTGATATATTTTATTAGTACTTTTTAAAGTTTAAAAATTATATAATTTGCCTTTTATTTTTATTTTTATTCAACCACAATAAATTTTATTACATTTAGCATTAATTATAAAAAAAATATTATTTTTCACTCAAAATGATACTAATACAATATAACAAATTTAAAGAGGATACAAGTTAATTAATCAAATTTAGATGAGATACTAGTATAATATATTAAATTTTAGAAGATAAATAGTAAATTTATTTTATTATTTCACTATTATTTAACATATTTCTAATAAAAAATCTAACAGAACAAACGTATTAATAGAATAAAAAAAATAGATTAGATAAATTGTATAATTTTTAAACCACAAAGGATATTAATATAATATATTAAGTAATAATTTTTTTATCTTTTATTATATTCTTGCTTAAGTTTTAAAAAAATTATATTCTTGCTTATTTTTCATTGGCGTGACAAACTAATAAATAATATGGACCATATATCTATTGAGGGAGTCGGTAACTGACAACAATTTTTTTTAATACTGTTTTCATCTTAATTTGATAGAATTATTTTTTTATTTATCTTAAAAAATGATAGTCCACTTT
This sequence comes from Balakata baccata, assembly GCA_949630135.1. Classification (NCBI taxonomy): domain Eukaryota; kingdom Viridiplantae; phylum Streptophyta; class Magnoliopsida; order Malpighiales; family Euphorbiaceae; genus Balakata; species Balakata baccata. The sequence goes on from CATIWF010127137.1 coordinate 4,523, forward strand.
CTTTTTAAAAAAATATAATTATATATGTGTAATGCACTTTATTATAATAAATATATGAGTTATTAATATAAGATAATTTATATTAGGTATGCTTTATATTTTTAATTATATTAACTATAATTTTTGAATTTATATGAAAATAAAAATAAAAATATTAATTAAAACATTCAAAGTCTGCAGTAAAATTTTGCTTGGAAACTGCCCTTAATATTATCAATTTAAAAAAATTATCACTAAACAAATTAAAAAGTATCATCTTTAACTGTCATTAATTAAATTCAATTTTTAAAAAAATTAAAAGAGAATGAATAATCACAAACAACTTTCAAATTAGCAAACAAAATTTATAAACAATCTCACCTGAAACTATTATCAATTTAAAAAAAAATCAATGAACGAATTAAATAGTATCATCTTTAACTGTTATTAATCAAATTCAAATTAAAAAAAAGTTAAAAAAAAAAAAGAAGAATCACAAACAACTTTCAAATTAGCAAACAAAATTTATAAACAATTAACAATTAGCAAATGAAAAACATGAAAAGTATTTTTTATAATTTTTAGTTATATTATATATGAAGAAATTTTAAAATTTTGGGGGGCTACGGCCGTCCTCTTCCCTCATTAACTATGTCGTTAATATTAACTGAACACTAATGGTATATATAATAAAAATATATAATTTTTTTTTGGTCGATTCTCTTAATATATTTTTGTTATGTGTATTCGTTTAGTATAATGAACATTATTTTTTATATGTATCATTCAATATATTACCTGATATTGATATATTCTTTTTGTCTCAAAATAAAAATCCCTTTTAGAGAAAATTTTAAAATAATTATCCATTTTATGAGAACATACAAATTTTTTTTTATTTCTTTTCGAACTCTATCCTTACTTTAATAAAAACTTAATTAATTTTATCATGTTTAGGAAATTGTAAATTAAGGGTTTTTTTTTATGAATATTATATATGAGTTTTGGATGTTTATAAGTTCCAATTGCATAATCTCTTTTATAGTTTAATTATCTATTTTTATTATGATTTATTATCACAATTAAATTTATAATTCATGTCTTTTGGATATGTTAGAAAATTTGTAATTACGAGCAATTTTGATAGAGTAATTCGGGCATATTCTATAACTCAGTTTTGAGAGAAAGATCCAAATATATGTTACTGGACATGAGAACTATGAAATAATATATTTATATACTCAAAATGGAAAATGTGAATATAAATTAAAACTCAAAGTGAACTATTTGATAAAAAGAAATAAAGTGAATGTGGTAAAGTGAGTGAATTATTTTTATATTGGTAAAAAAAGTAGCACGAAAGACTCTTTCTCACGCCTTTAAGCGCAGGAGGATACAAATCTATAATATGAAATAGGCCAATGTGCAACCTGCGTATATAAATGTCAGACCAAAATTCCATGGTCCGAAATAAGCTCAACTTTTACATTTTTAATTTTTGAGAATTGAAAGATGCAAACGGCACATGACCATCCTTTTGATACGCCACACACTTGTGTCGTGTATGCAGTGTTGATTTCACATGCCTGTGTCGTTTGACACAGGTATGCTTCTGACACGTCCATGTAAATTTCACATGTCCGTATCGTTTGTTTTTCATATTTATCTTCTAAACTTTCATTTTTTGATATTTCAAAAATTAATTCACAATTTATTTGGATGTTACAATAGTATAATTGATAGTATTTAAAAAGATTAATAACAAATAATATTATGTCTCCTCCCTCTAGTATAAATAAGAGTTATTGGCTCTTGTTGGAGTATCTCTTAGGAAAATCTTCTTCTTTCATTTTCATTTTCTTCTTCTCAAGTAATAGAAAGTGTGATGTATACTTAATTCACTATAAGTGGGTGTTGTATGTTTAACATCTACTTGATATCTGTTGTATTCTAAGAGATAGATGTCGATTTTCCTAAATACCGTTGGTATGAGGTGAATTCATTTTAAAAACATTGTGTGAAACACAAACTTTTTATTTCTTCTATGTTCTTCTTGTGATTTTATTTAAATATTGAATTAATCATTCTCATAATATGATACATACATATAAGCTTATAAGTAGATATTTAGTGAATGAACAAATCTCAAATAAAAATATTTTCTGTATTCTCTCTTATTTTTTCATACTTTATTTGATTTATTTTTTCTATTTCTATAACATTTTTTCGATTTTTTAACTGAAAAACATGTTGCATGTGATGAAATAGATACAATGTTAGCTAGAACAAAAGAATGTAGAAAGGTGGATATGGTATGGGCAATTTTGTACAATCTCGTGTTTTTTTAAGATTAAATGTAAAAATTAGTCTCAAAATTATATCCTATAGAGTGAGTCATTTGCTCAATTTTAATTCAGTATAATTAAGCATTCGAACTTTAAAATTGATGTAAATTAGTTCCTAAACTATATTTTATAAAGCGAGTAATCCTCTCACCAAACTGAGTTGATTCAAATATTATGGGTTAATAGCACCAACAGAATAACTCAAATATTTTAAAATTCGATAGTTTAATTGGACTGAATTAAAATTGATAGAGTAATTCATTATATAAAATATAGTTTATGAGTTACTTTGCACCTTTCATTTTTCTTTAATGCGCACTGTCTCATCTCTTTACTGCTCTCTCGTATGTTCTTTTCCCTCATCAATTTCTTTCCATAATAAGTATATGTGTAATTGGTTTACAATTGTAACTATTTACTCTATAAAATATAATTTACGAGTTAATTTGCATGTTTCGTTTTTCTTTATCATTGTCTCATCTCTTCAGTATTAGTGTATTACTCTGCTTTTTACTCATCTGCTCTCTTGTCTATTATTTTCCCTCTACAATTTATTTCCATGATAATTATATGTGTAATTGGTTTGCAATTAGAGCTAGTGGCGGAGTAATATTTCATATTTCTTAAGTTAGAGAGATGAAAAGTTAAAAATATAAATAGGAAAAGATAAAAAGTTAAAAGTGTAAAAATAAATTTATAATATCATTTATAATTGATAAATTTTAAGAAATAATATAAATTCGTATAATATTACAGAATAGTATGTATATTTTAAAAAGTTAAGAGGAAATGAATGTAGATTTGCTACTTATTACAACTATATCAGTAAAATTTCAACTGTATTTTTAAATACATTTCGTCTCTACAATTGATATAAATTTCAATTTGTAAAATCCAATTACTATTTTAATATATTATATTTATCATTAATAATTAAAATAATATAAGTGGAATCCATAATAATTTTTTAATCAATTAAAAATTTCTCTCTTCAATTTCAAGTATTAAAAGTTTACAAAAATGCAATTGGTCTAAATACTCATGTAATTAGTCATACAATTGTCAAGCAAGATTTTGAAATTGCAATTACAAGCCGATAATCATGAAAAAATATAAAAAAATTTGTTGTGATTCTAACTGCTTTTTAGATCATCAATAAATTTTTTTTTTAATTTTAACTATATTTTTATTTTAGAAAAATAAATTTTATTTAAATAATTATAATTTAATGCAGTTTTTATTTTTTCTAAAAAATAATATAAGTATTTTATATCTATAATTATATTTATTAAATAATATATTTATTTAAAAAGAATAAATAACAGCTAAAATAGAATGCTAAAATTGTTAATTTAGTAAGGTAATTATTACGTGCTTCCATTCATAGAGAGCGCGAGCTTGATTATTGTCATTTGTTGATAAATAGTTTGGAGCATCCATGCCGAACCAAATTTAATAAATAATTAAAATTTTTAAAATGTTAATAGAATCGATTCAATTAAAATTTATAATCAAAATTTATCGGTTCAATTACTATAAATATTTTGGTTATTGTATAATTTTTAGAATATTTTTAATTTTATAAGTTTCTATATTGTACAACAAAATTAATAAGATAATAAAAATAATTATAATAAAGATAAAATATTCAAAACATATACTAATACAACTACTAAAATTAAATTAAATTTATAACTAAAATTAACAAAAAATATAATAAATAATTATATGTTACTTACTAGTTCAAAAATACACTAATTCAAAAAAATTACTTTATAAAATTATTCATATAAAGTAAAAATAATAATTAAACAACTACTTTAAACCTTTATATATATACATATCGGTTAAAATATTTATATATTTGGAATTGATTTAAATGATAACTATAATTTTTTATATATAATAACCAAACTGAAAATCAATTATCAAAATAACTGAATTTCGAAAATTCGGTTGAGTAAGAAATGAAAACTGTTAAACCTTAGAAACAGTTATAATTTGCAGAAGCCTGTACGGGTGAAATATAGGGTGTATTCTAAGATGTATGTGTGTGCATGCATAGGAACATATTTTTTTTGAGATCCCCAATCCACGGGAAATAATGCTCTGAAGCTCACCATGTCAGGTTCTTCCTACGGCCCTACCTCTTCTTTTTCTTATTTTTATTTTGGTATTTTGACGCATCAGCCTTTAATTATATGTATTAGTTATTAAATATTTAAATTTTATTGTTTTTCAATATTATATCTTATTCCTAAAGAATAAAATATTTGTTGATTAAAAAATTGAATTAATTTAAAAAAATTAAAGTCAGATGATTTAATTTTGATAATATTAATGCTAAATTTTTTATAAAAATATTTAGGAACCATTTACCCATAAATAAAAATTAATTGGATAATAATAGTATAGTATTTGTTCGTCCAATATCTGACAAGAAAATGACAAATGCGTCTCTCTCCAAGCTTTGACAACTCTCCTATTAATAAATAAGAAAATACAAACCATCACCAATCAAAATAGCCCTTGAACGTTATAAACGCATATTTTGAATTTATTTATTTAATTTTTTATAAATTATTTTTTAAAATATTTTTTAGAAAAAATATCTATTTATTTATTTTTATTAAATACAATTTTTTAAATTTAAAAAAAATTAAAAATACAATTTTTTTTTTCAAAAAATGCTTTTGTGAAACTTAATTCCAAACTTACTCTAAATTTTTTTGAATTCAAATATTTAGCATACAATTATTTTAAAAATTATGTGATATTTACTTTATCAAATGAATATGATTAATTTTAATTAAGTGGTTGATAATATATGTGTTATGATAAAAAAAAAAAAAGATAGCACTGTATCCCTCACAGGGGCTCCCTCCATGTTAGGTCACTCTCCTTCACATTTGCCTTTTTTTTTTATTTATTTTTTATTATATTGTCTTTGATTCTGCTCTTATTTTTGAAATTCTTCTTCAGAAAAAACATATTTGAAAAAAGGAAGAAGAAATTATTACCCCATAGCGTATTTTCTATTTTCAATAATGAATGAATAATAAAAAAAATATTTTCAACGATAAATGAATAAATAAAATAAATAATTGCAGCCTATTTTTATTTTCAAATGTTTGGTGATGTTCCAGTGTGGTTT